>NHTK01000875.1:0-18222 GCA_002938355.1 Panaeolus cyanescens
GCTGGGGTGACGGCCCAGGTTGAGGTGTTGAAGGAGAATGAAGAGAGTGTTGAGAGGGATGATGTTGAGCGGGAGTTGGAGACGAGGAGAGAGCATGTGAGGGTTAATGTTGAGCAGTATGCTGGGTTGCTGGGACGGGCGTGTCCTGCTGGTGTTTACGAGTATGTACCCGATGAGGCGAAGAGCACTGAAGGTTGGAATGGCCACAAGCTGGTCATTAATTCGCAGGTAAGTTTTATCTCATTCTCTGGTCATGAATCGGTCGTTAATGGATTTATTCTTCGTTTCTAGAATTGCATTCATTGCAAGTTGTGCGATGTCAAGGTGCCAACGCAAGACATCACTTGGACTGTGCCGGAGGGAGGAGGAGGACCTAAGTATAGTGAGTGTTGACCTTTCATTTCGCGTTTTGTCTTGTCTTTTTTGTTCCTTTTTTTTTTCGTTCTTTCTTTTTTCGTTTATCTTTCTTCAGCTTCCTTTTTTTTTACTTTTTTTCTTAAAAAAGAAGAAATAGCGATAGAGTAATTCCTTCATGCTACGGCTCATGTCCACATCGGGATTATTTGCATCATGGTTCATGTTCATGTTCACGTTCTTGGGCCTTTCTTGGGTTCTTGGAATGATGGCCGCTCATTCATCGGCCTATGGGATATTTCCTTTCAACCCATCCCTTCCCAACTCTGCGTTCAAGGGATACCCTATCCTTTGTATATTTGAAGTTTTTCTCTCTTCTCCAATCAACGCTTGCGTTGAAGATTGCTCTCCTTGGTTACGGTTATTCGCTGTCCTTTTCTCCATCTTCCTCTGCTCTCAGGCAAATGCTGACGTATTTTTCTTTTTTTCACAGCTATCTCGTAGACACATGCGTACTTGAGAGTTCCAGCTCCATGACTTCAAATCACTTGAACGGTGTACTTTTTATTAATCTTATAATATGCAAGATTTCAACTCAACCTCGTGTTAACTTGAGTGGGCGTTGGAGTGGGACAGCAAGTTCGCCATGGGCATATCCCGCTGTTTTGACCATGCTCACCCAACCTTTCTTGTTCAGCCCAGCGAAAACGGGTTTGTTTCATAGCAGCAACAGGATGGCAACGAGAACTATCGGTCACCCAACTCCTGCGAGTCACACCTAACCTTTTCTACTCCAAGACTCAGCCCATCGCTATTTGGTCTCGTTACAACCAGCCGCGGCTTACGCTGAGATAAATATCATGGACGATTCTAGCATAAAAACGAAAGAAATTACATTCAAGTACAATAAAGTGAGACTACAAAAATGACTACTGAAGCTGAAGCACTACTAGTTACCGGTTACCATTGCTACATTCACGAAGACGAAATTGTATGAGGGGACTCGTAGAGATATCACCGCAACAGATCTGAAGCCCAATAGATGGGTTGCACCGAGTTGACAATCTGGTTGATAACATCCTGTTGCGTTACCTGCATCTGCGGGGTTACATACTGCAGTACATTGACTGGGTTTCCATTCCTATTCGTCTGCCTTTGGTCCAGCAGAATAGGCCATGAGAGCGCAACTGTCGCGACTGCCCCGTTGTTGGCAGAGTTATAGTTAGCAGCCATGGTCTGGAGTTGCTGGGTCAAGAATGGCTGCACGCCATTCACGACATGGAAGACCCATGTGTTATACAGAGAGGCCATATCGAAGTTGTTTTTGGATGGTGCGTCAACATTGGAGGTCCTATAAAGGCCGTACCAGGTTGTCCATACGTTCTTGATGCAAGTGTTCTGATCAAGGAAGAAGTTCTTGACGGTGAAGTCGTTCATGAAGGAAGTGACGCCCGCTGTGGCGCGCATGACGGAGATCTGCTTTTGGGCGCAATATCTTCTGAAAGAAGTCAAACTGCGAACAGGGATTGGGTTTGCGTTCATCAGCGATGCTTCGCCCGAGAAAAGTGCTTTATTCTTGATGACATTAGCAGCTTGTTCCATGACGGGCATTGCTCGAGGGTTGGCATTGCTGGGATAACATTGCCCAATTTGAGTGAAAACGTTCTGACCCGCAGGCATGTAGTTTGGTGTCGTCCGCAAGTTGTCGTTAACCCAGGTGCACCAGTTGTTGTTTCCTGCAGCATTTCGCCATAAACCCGTTGACTTTTGTAGAAAATCTATGAATGTGGCGGCTGAAATAGGTGTCAGCCTCTGGACAACGGCGAATAAAATATGAATACATGAATGCTCACCCATTTGAGCCTCGTAAGGGTGTTCACGGGAATATATGGCAGTACTTCCCGGATGAGCCAACGACTGCGTACCATCGGCATTGGTTCCCAGATCCACTGGAACCTTGGGAACCCATGAACCAAATGTTGGATCGAGTGTCGTCGGATTCTCCAAATCATAATACGCCGATATGGGACTGTACAGACATCAGGACCGCTAGAGAAGTGAAGTTGCCACTTGAAAGCTTACCATTGATTATAGTCCGGGACATTGATCGTTACCCCTGGACATGTCGTCAAAACAGGATTCCTGTCGAGCTGTTTAAAGTGAAGCGTCGAATCACTATTGTTACCAGTCGATCCGAGGTAGCTCTCTGCATTGAACTCGAGCGAGCGTCTGGTAAGCAGGCCCATATTAAAATCGGCATTTGCGTCGTCGTAGAAGAGACAATCACTTCCATCAGTTGTACCTTGGATGCCGGTGTTGTCTTGGGGACAGAAGAGGTTTCCTGGAAGGAAAGGGACTCCAGCACGAGGATTGAGTGAGCGTTCACGGTGGGGAACATGATAGATGTTGCTAATGCTTCCATTGGCGGATTCCAGAGCGGTGTAGGCGACACTTTCAGATCGATGAAGAATGGGAATCGGAGGACCAGAGCTGAGAGAGTGCCAGTGCTCAGCGTAGTGAAGCTCTTCACGTTTAGTGACGGATGCAGAATCATCTACTTCGGTGACTGAAGAGAAGCAGTGCCCTCCAAAGTTGAACTTATTGGCGTAGAAAGAAGTGCTGACTGCGTTGTCGCGCCACCACAGTAATGATCCAGTCAGACCGCCGTTGACACCAACACCATAGTATGGCTGCACGCAAAAGCTGGCCGCATTGGCGTTGGAGACACTGCCATTGACTCCCACTCCGACGTACATATCTGCCTCCGCAAAGACCTGAGCATCCATGAGCTCGCCACCAAGGATAGACAGTCCTAGCTGCAAGGTCGGAATGACGTGAGCTTCAGCACTTCCTTCCAATGCCACATTATAGCCAAAGCCAAAGTTGTAGCCTTGATTGCTGCTCGTGGGATTAACCGCGGGTTCAAAAGTCTCCGAGTCTGCGTTATTGTCCTCTTTCCCGATCGTGACGTCGAACGAAGGGAATGTGTAACCAATAGAGGTCTCGAACTTTCCGGACATACTCAGTTGGCCTGTGAGTTGAACGTATACATGAAGCGACGGTCCGAGGGTGAGAAGGCCCGGATAGTAGAGTCCAGGAAATCCTGCGCTAAAGACCTCCAGCTTGTCCGAGTCAAAGTTTACACCTGCGAGACCAGTAATGGTGAAAGTGGCCTGTGCACCTGCGCCGGTCGAGAAGTAGACGTATGATTGTTGGATGGCTGGCGGGACGACTGTAGCTTCCAGGTAGTAGCCAAAGTGACTTGACAGGTGGGCATTCCCTGCGACGGTAATGTCAAGAGACGAATGGAAGTTGGGACACGATTCCTGTATTCGTACATGAGTATCATGAAATAAAAACAGTAGAGGTACAAACCTCTTGATGGAAAATGGTATAAGAGTCTGCCCATGAGAACGTCCTTGCAATGCTGTTCTGGCTCTTGACAGTGTTCATCCTATTGAGCCAGGATGAGAAAGAGCCGAACCATCGCTTCTCGTATTGATGGGCCTGGTGGAAGTTTCTCTTCATGTCACGGCGCCTCCTCGTAGTATCAGTGCCTGAGTCAGGTGGGCTGTTGATCATCTCATTCCTATGTGCGTTGTGAGCTTCAAGGATCAAGAATGAACACGTAAAAGACGATGCCTTACCAGTAGTCCTGCATATTGGTCTATCGAAGAACTTCAGTCTACCTTCCTTGATATTCATTCGTGGAACTCACAATATCAGCTCTCATTCTATATAATGTATAAATGAGATTAGCGTTGCTGAACGGAAAGGCTTGCATGACTACACTTACAAAACAGGCCCATTTTCATCAGGAATAGCGGCGAAATTATAGTCAAAACTCAGAGAGTAGACCTTTTCACCAGCTGGTAGCCTAGCAGCGTGGTGATCAGGCAAAATATTCTGGTCGCTGTGAACATCGAGAGATACAACACGGGCGTAAGGTCCAACACCACAAGACTTTGGCATTCGAACAATAGTATGCTTTGCCTGTCCGATGAAAACATGACCACAACCTGAATCTTCGTGGTCTAAGGGCAGCGAACAATACGCTAGAACCTGAGCAGATCTGTTCATATTGACAGTACTATCTTTGAAATGAAAATACGTACTTGTTGCGGTTGATCGCTGGAGGGATCACAACTGGTGACGACCCAATCCGAAGCAAAATCCAATGATGAAACTGAAGCAGCGTTAGGCGAGGAGATGAAAACTTCCCCGAACTATTTGTAAGGATGAGCGAGGACGCAATGGGGCATGATATAGAATCTACCAACCGGAGAGTCATTTTCATCACCGTCATTGAAACTGCTAGCGGGAGGTGGGGTATCAGAACCAGTGTCCTGGTCGAAATCAACTGTAAATGTAGCTGGCTGGAAATTGACGGGTTCGCTGTGGCCGGGGACAAATTTGGGGAAGACCCAATCTTCGGGTACAGGAAGGAACTGATTCGCTACTAGGACATTAATATTGATGCACAAGTGAGTGGGATGGAAGCACACCATTGGGGGGATCACAGCAAAACAATCGCTTTCCCTTGCCGAGACAGGGAGATGAGGCATCACCTTGAATATCGCTGACTAGAACATTTTTAGGCAACATATAAGCCGTCAAAAGGTGCGAATACTCACAGACAGCAAGTTGACCAGCAGGGCATGCCGAGTGTGTACAGCTCGGAAGGTCGCCGTACCACTTACACTAAAGACACATTAGTTGGTTGCGACGAACAACAAAATATATACTTACGTTCTTGTATCCCGCTGTCCAAAAAATGTTGGGTTTAGCTCAAGCTACATTGAGGATCTCCTACTAGAATGGTGTACTCACGATTGTTGTTACAGCAAACGGGCTTGTTGTTCGTGGAGCATACCTCAGGACAAGTCTGAGGGTGAGGTAGATTTTGATTCTGCTGCTCGCATCCACCATTGTCGCTCGAACCCTGCTTGACGGTGGTCAGAGCAGTATATCCTGCTGCACAATTGAGGCTCCTGCCACAGCCTAAACAGGTATCAGTTTAGCGACGGTGGTAACTTGAACGCCAATCTTGAGCACCAAGAAACTCACCCGTGGCAAAGCAATCGAGGTCTTGATTCGAATCACAACAATATGCTTTCTCTCCTTGCAAACATGTCGGCGACTTTCCATCCCCCACAGGATCGATGGCGAGAGTGACTTGACCGACTTCGCATTGAGCGTTACACGTTGTGCCACCTCCACCGCTCCATTTGCAGTTCCGGGGCTTGTCACCTGTTGGACAGCACAGCGTCGCAGGGTTGTTGGCCGGACAAGTCACTGATGATCCAGGATTGGTGGTTAGCGTGGTCATGGCCGACCACTGTTGTCCAGATGGACATCCTTGACCGCAACCAGTGATCATACACGATGTAGCATCCACAAAAGAAGGGTTGTTGACGTTGATGTCGGGGTAAAGTCCCTTTAGCGCAGTGTAAGAGGTATCGTCCTGATCGACAGACCAGATCATCGTCCCTCCGAGACAGATGGAGTTGGCATAGTTGAGCTTCATCTGTAGCGTCTCCGAATCATCGTAGGAAACCCATTGGTTGTCGTTCCACACAATGTATTTTACCGCGTCTATCGAGTCGAATACAGGCGTCAGAGCATTGGAGCTGATGATGGATTCGATCTCCGAGAACATGAGCGTGCCGCTGTTTAAGGAGCAGACACCTGGGGCGGCTCCAGATACAAAGGGACAGCCGGGGACATTGCATGATGGATCAGCAAGCTGGAAAGAGCGCCCATAGAATCCGATTCCCATGACCATCTGGCTGGGGTTTATACCGACGTTCGCAAACAGCTGCATTGTCTGCTTGATTTCGGTCAGGTTGGTGTGGGCCTGGACGATAGCGCCAATGTACGGATCCTTCCCATCCCAAGTACCATGAAGGTCATACGTCATGATATTGACCCAGTCAGCATGTTGCATGAGACCGGGGAGATCAAAGTGTTGGAGGTACCAGTATGATGATGGTGCGGTAAATGTGAGACCATAATTGTTGGACCGGAATGCTGCCTTCACTTCAGCCATGAAAGTGACGAAGTTCGCCTTGTCGGCAGGATTGCCACCACGATCGTAAGCAGCGGGGTATTCCCAATCAACGTCAATTCCGTCAAAGGCGTATGCCTGCAACACAGAAAGCGCACTGGAGATGAATGTAGCTCGATTGGCAGCTGAAGCAACAAGGTCGGAAAATATGTTGGAAGTAGGAGGATCGTTGAAAGACCATCCACCGATTGAAAGAAAGACTTTTAGAGATGGATTTTTCTTCTTCAAAGCGGTCGTGCGCAGCCACAGTTGAACGTCGCCTGGCGTCATTTCGATAATGGTGAATGAGTTGCTGATAAGGGCAAAGGCAAAATTGATATGCGTGAGGGTTTCCGCTGAGATCTGCTCAGGTGTGTAGGCATTACATCCTCGAGACGAAGTCTGGAGGGCCCAACCCTATGATAACGACTTGAGTATACCTCACAAACGAATTAAAACCAAAAAAACAGTACCTCGTAGTATCCAATACGACGATGTGTCGCTGAGGCTTGATTGTCACTACAGCCTTGGAAACCGGGCGGGTTACAGTTGGACTGACACCCAGTACCGCAGAATTCTATTTGGCAGAGTGAGATCGGATACACGAGAAGAACGAACCAAGCGTACCCTCTGTTGTTCCACAAAAGCCAAATTGTGAACAGCAGACGTTCAGCGGACAAGTCCTATTTTCTGCACTTGCAAAAGGTCCACATTCGGCAAGAGCGTTGCAGTTGGAGGTACAGTTGGATCCGCAGAAGTCTGGACCAAATCTAAGGATGATCGTACGTTGCGGTGTTAGTGACAAACCAAGCTGGTCATGAAAAGCTATAATCACTCACCCACAGAAACCTGACATGCCATTGCAGCATGCGCCATTTGAACAAGGTATGTCGGCAGTGCACGATCCTACGGGAAGTAACGTGGAGTTGTTTGGCGTTTGAGCAAGGATNGGATGATCGTACGTTGCGGTGTTAGTGACAAACCAAGCTGGTCATGAAAAGCTATAATCACTCACCCACAGAAACCTGACATGCCATTGCAGCATGCGCCATTTGAACAAGGTATGTCGGCAGTGCACGATCCTACGGGAAGTAACGTGGAGTTGTTTGGCGTTTGAGCAAGGATAATCGAAGGAAACTTGAAGAATGAAAAGACAGTAAGTAGCACCGTGACTAGCAGAGCAGTCGACATAGTGCAGGTAGTAAGAACACGAAGAATTAAACTTGTTCTGGGGGCGATAATAAGTTCATCCCTTCCTAGTTATGCGTCTATTGTGCTGACTGATTGGATGTTTAGGAGCCATAATGTTCTTGCGACACAGATGGAAATACCGGCGAAAATGTGATAGGATGTGAGAGAACAAGTTATAAAAAAGCGAGGAGGCGCATGATTGACAGTACAAAATACGAAGTTATAAAAAGCGACGGCGCTCATCGGTGAGTTATTTCAAGACGTCTTGCAAAACTGGCACATGCCGTCGGTGCCGACGTTCCTAGCATGATTTACGCGTGACCTGTTGTGTGTTGGCGACGCGCTTCTCGCGCTGTTCTCGCGTCTTATCGCTCTTTAGTCACCACCGGACAAGCCAGAATGGATGTAATGTGGACAATTAACCATATCAAAGCAAAATATGGATCTGAGCGACTTCTCACAAATGCTGGTCGTTTTTCAAGTCGAAATATTGGCCATCCTTCCCCCAAATGATTCTTCTCAGCTTCACTGTCACTCTTGCTATTGCCTGGCAATCATTAGCCGCTTCGTTTCACAAGAGCGTTCATGGTGTTGAACAGGCCCACAACAAACTCTTCCATGATAGCCTCATGCAGCAGCTTGATGCCAGTCGTGGCAAGACTGTTCCTAGTTTTCATGATTTGGGTCTCTCTAATTTAGCTGTCACCGGCGACGATGGCGATAACACAACCTATGCCACAGGCTCAGCCGCCTCATTCCAGCTGTATACCTCAGATATGCTCACCACTCCACCGACCCCTTCATCTGCTTGCATGACGGCACTGACGGCCACCATTCAGTGCAACTCGACTGTACCGTTAATGAGGTATGCCCGCGTTGCTTTGAGTTTGCTTTGACCTGACACATTCTCGTAGCTCTTTCCCTTACTTACTTATCAACGATCTTGCAACCGTTTGCACTACTGCCTGCACCAATTCCCTGGCCTCATATCGCGCAGGTGTCGTCTCTGCATGCGGCACTTATCGTATCCCAGGCACAGGGAACTCGACTTATCTACCCATCTTCGCTGTTGACACTATTGCCGGCCCTTACACGGTTCAATGCCTCCAGGATCCAACTTCAATGGAATTTTGCGAGCCTTTGTTGAACAGCTACAACAGTTCAACAAGCAGCGACGGCGTCCTAGGTCTTCCCACAAACCAGCTATGCACATTTTGTACTCTGGCCACCCTCAATCGTACATTGAGTAATCCAACCACCTACTCTGTAGCTGTAGCTGGTCTTCTTTCCAGCGCAGTTCAAAAGTGCGGCGCAGCTTTCAATTCGTTCAACGTTTCATCGCCGCCTTTCTCCTCCTCCCCTCCAATTCTGAACCCCTCCAACATGACCACTGGTTCAAATATCACCGACACCCCTTCCTCTCAGTGTGCCATCCTTGGACGAAACATCACAGTCTCCAACGACGCCAACAGCACTTGTTCAGCTCTTGCAAGTCAATACAGTGTCACTCCAGATTCCATTCTCGCATCCAATCCATTCCTCACTGGGTCTTCAGACTGCACGGTCATCGCAGGCTCCACTCTCTGCATTCCTCAGGCTTGCACACTATACACAGTACAAGTCAATGATACGTGCAATTCCATTGGAACGGCTCACTCATTGACACCGATTCAAGTGCAATCGTTCAATCCCTCGTTAGGAACCAGCTGCCAGCTGATTTCTTCTTTTGTTGGAAAACCCATCTGCGTTTCACCCAATGGAGGATTTCCAACAGGAGTCGGGGCAACTTCAGATGCCAATCCTAGCGCAACGCCTACCACTGTTGCTCCAGTTCCTACGCCAACCGTCAGTGGTACCACCAATGCATGTGGCAAGTGGTATCAGGTGCAGGCAGGCGATATCTGCAACAGTGTCCCGCTCAACAATTCGGTCACACTTCCAGATTTTCTTACTTTAAACCCAGGTTTGTGATTCACGTTCTTTCAGATACCCAGACGCTAAACCTTAGTATAACAGAGGTTGATGCCAATTGTACGAACCTCTGGCTTGGTTATTACTACTGCGTCGCACCATATCCTCCATTCAACACTACGTCTGCCACTGCCCCACTGATCACGGGTACTCAGGCCTCTATTTTCGCCTATCCCATTCCCACTGCCAACTACACACCTTCGTTTTTCACTCAAGTCATTACTCCTGCTGGTATTCCTGCTCCTACGAATGTAGCGGCTGGCACCAGACAGGTTGCCTGCGGACACTATTACACCGTCGAGGTAATTTCCATTTGAAACTCGCCCTGCTTCATCAAAACTGATTTGCAATGCCCACAGTCTGGAGATACGTTGGATTCAATTGCTACATTGACCAACACAACGGCCGATGGACTCATCAGTTGGAACCCAGAACTCTCAAAAGGATCCCCATCTGGCCTTGTCGTTGGAACTGCGATCTGTGTTCTCTTCCCAAAGGGAAACTATACCCTTTCTCCTGCACCTGTTCCTGCAAACCTCGCCACTTCAGCAAATGTCAACGTCACAACGTGCGCCGAGTACTACACCATTTCTTCGGGTGATACATGCACTACTATCGAAGACAGCTTTGCGCTCACTAATGCTCAGTTTTTGGCGCTCAATCCCGGTGTCAATGCACAGTGCACCAATATCATCCTTGGGGAGGCCTATTGCGTCTTCTCTATTTTCGGCGGTAGCGCTGGTCCCACACCTACTGGACCTCCCGCAAACGTAGCACCTGGTACAATTACCACAAACTGCACTGGATACTACACCGTCGTATCAGGAGACTCGTGCGGAGCAATCGAAACCAAGTTCAATATCACTAACTCGCTGTTCCTCGCCATGAACCCCGAAGTCAGCTCAACGTGCAACAACATCGTCATTGGCGAAGCGTATTGTATTGGTACATCAAATACTACGACAACTCCGACTGGACCTCCCTCTAATGTTGCACCAGGGACAATAACCACCGGCTGCACGGCATACTATACAGTTGTATCCGGGGATTCGTGCGGCGCGATCGAAAGCAGGTTCAGCATTACCGATTCGCTGTTCCATGCGATGAACCCCGAGATTACATCGACGTGCACCAACATCATCGTTGGGGATGCTTACTGTGTCGCCACCTCCAATTCTACCACAACTCCTACAGGACCTCCTTCCAACCTCGCAGCTGGCTCCCTGAGCAACTGTACAACGTACTACACTGTCGTCTCGGGAGATTCTTGTACTGCTATCGACAACAAGTTCACTATCGCGCTATCTGATTTCTTCAGGTGGAACCCGGAAGTGAATACGGCATGTACGAACATCGCGGTTGGGAGCGCGTACTGTGTCGCTGGTGGGGGTAATGCTTGTAAGAAGGAATACACCGTAGTAAGTGGGGACTTTTGTGGGGCAATTGAGAGTAGTCAGGGCGTAACGGCTGCTAATTTGCAGAAGCTCAATCCCTGGTTGGATAGTAACTGTGATATCCAGATTGGGCAGAGGCTCTGCGTTGGGTAGAACTAGTTACTAGTAGATAGATCGTTCTCTCAATCCTGTAAAGTGACAAGTTGATAACATTATGCGTAGTTTAACTTTCGAGAATTGCATCAGGAGTGATTTGTCTTCTACTATCGATACAACCCTGATAATTGCACAGATGAGATATGTATGCGAAACCGTGCTAACCGTGGAAGTCCTCCTCATCCGAGTCCACTGTAGTACCGATGTCCCAGATTTTCTACGCCCAAGATATGAACGCGTGGTGTCATGACTCGTGAGTGATGAAGAGAAGTAAGATGCACTGTAACATTGTAATGCAGGCTTCCGGTCCTTCTCAAGTTGCGACTGTTTTTCCACTGGCATGTGTTTCGGTGCATATCCTGGACCAGCGCCCGTTTGTTGGACGAATCAGTTTCAAGCAGTGCTAATATTAGATCGTAAAGAGAACTTTCCTTGTCAACCTTAAGGGGTTTTGCGGAAATCAAGAATATGCTGAGCGTCATATGTTCGTTTAGCGAGTACAATCCTGATGGTGGTCAAGTGAGCATGATTAGTCGTGAGAAGCGGGCGGTAACAGTAAATTGGCGAATAATTTGACGTATTGCCGCCCATCCCCGTCTCTTCTTTGTGAGCATGAGCTAATTATAAACTGGCTTCTTCTTCGGATTTACGGTTGGTGAGAACTCGAAGTTAACAGCAGAAAATTTATTCGAGTCGCACTTCGTCATCTAAAATCCAACGGCCACAAATGCTGATTCACGGGTCGAACTCGTAGTCAGTTCTAAGCAAGATGGGCTTCGAGAATCTACCAAAACACAAGACCAAGTCGTATATTAACGACTCGGACCATTACATTGATACGCTGGCTCCGAAGGTCACGCAGGATAGGCAAGCAGGTCTTACTATTAATATTAGACCAACCACTCTGATTTGTACACTAATGACTATCTATTCATTGATAGGTTGTTAGCGACCTGATGTCATATGGAGGCGAGCTATAAATACCTTCGGTTCTCTTTTTGCCAAGGGCCTATCAATATCTCTGACTTCAGCTACAGGGTGTTCGTAGTAAACGAGTCTCAGATCCAGTATCAGTGGCAATAGTATCACCCGGACCCCGTCGATTCATATTTTAGTGCACCTGAGCATCCTCGACGCTCAGATGTGTTCGTGGCAGCACTTCAGATAAATGCGAAGCATTTACTCGCAGGTAAAGAGGATTTAATAAACAGCAACACACCTTGTTGAGTGAGAGTCGTTATGGCAATTCTATGATATGTACTTCAAGTTGTATTCCATCACTGATATTCAAGTGGGAGACCGTCCGCGGATTTTATGAGTGCAAAAATTCTATTAACTAATTTTATGTACTGTAGTCTATTTTTATCCTTCCTTTACAATTATTCGAAGTAGATGCTTATGATAACCGTGCTTCTGCATCGAATACATTAGCCACAAATCCAATTGAATCTACTCTCTCTTGAACCATCATGACCTGGCTCACTGGAAAGCCTACACGTACCAGGGCGATAAGCTGGCCAGAAAACGACGCCGAAATCGCAAAAGTCGGGACTACAGAAGCGCGCGAAGGACAGTCTATATCAGCCAACAAGATCCTCTATTGGGTGGCATCGACAGGCGGCGAGAAGACCGTACTGTACGTGGCAGACATCGATAAGCTTAGCACCCTTGAGGACGAGGTGGTTCTTCAACGTGCGGCGCAATTAGATTATTCTGTCCACCGCGCGGCACTTACAGTGGATGGTGGGTTTGTTTGTGTGAAGTGGGATGACTCGGAGGGGAACGTCATTGTTAGGCACCATTCACCAGATGGGACACAATTAGGTGAAGAGAGTGTTGAAGCCGAGGCTGCATACGGCAATCTCGTCGTTCATGGGGCTTGGGTCGCACTCTGCATCGCGTCTGGTGAAGAATCGGACGATATTATTCCAACCGACAAGCGGTTCCGGATAGACTGGTCGATTGACGCAGACACGTCCGCATTTCCTATGAGTCAAGTAGCGGATGAGATTTGGATGTGGAATGTGGACGATGGAAGCAGCGAAAGGGTAAAGATACCGCAAAACCCTGACGCGCCGATGTTGGTGAGTCTGCCACTTGGTGTCAGAATAGGTCAGAATGTGATATATCGAATATAGCATGAGGGGATTTTCCAAATTGTTGGGGATTATATTGTTCTTGCAGGATCTGTTGAAGACGATGAAAGGGCTGCTATCATCAGCTTCTCATGGCGCCAGCCTGAAGCCCAGCCGGTCGCGTTTGTGGAACCACAATTGACGAATCCAGAGGGTGTTGAACGATCCGTTATGACCGATCCAAACTCTGGAGATATCCTGGTTCATTGTCACGAATCAGGATCCCGTATCACCGTGTACAAGTCAGGGTTGTTACTTGGCAGTATTCCCGTAAGTGCCTCTTAATACCTATCGTCGATTTGTATTCCTGGACAGCTCACGAATATCTATTGCAGAGCACTGGAACATCTGAGGACCCTCCAGGCTTGTGCGAGAGCTACTTGCACCCTAACGATGCTCGTACCTTGCCATTTTCCGTTGCCAATACCCTCAACCTTCCTTCCGTTTCCAATAATCGCATTCTTGTCAAATCATCATCCTTCCCCGCCCCACCCATTTTCCACATACTTGACTTTGACCAGGCGCGCCTTGGGGAATTGATATCCATGACTCATGAACAGCGTGCTTCACTTGAACAACAACTGCAAAGTGCTGGGGGGCATGTTCAGGTTGTGACGAGGAGGTATAACTGGTCTGATGCGGATGGTATGGTTGATGGCGAGTATCCAACCAGAGCTGATGCCACGGAGCAGTGGAAGGAGTATCTGATGGCTGCACCTAGCCCTTTAGATGTTACGCAGGCATTGGAGTTTGATGAGCCGCCAGAGGACAAGAGGGAGCCAATGCCTTGGGGATTTGTGAGAACAGTGCTGGACCTTGGGAAGGACGTGGACGGGATGTATTTGGCGCTTGTGGGTAGCTCTGTCGTAGAGATGCCCACCGCAAGAAAAGCCGGATGGATATTTAACTTTGAATGAGAGGATCTGGGGTTTCGGAAAGTCGTGATAGAGTTCGTACTATGTCACAGACCAGTAGCCAGTGTATTGAGCGCCAATCAATCTATCATGCATCACGCATCGTGATCAATCATCATCGAATCCCCATACAGCCGAGGCGTCCTGTATATGCCATTTCAAGGGTAGTTCTGGGAGTCTGTGAGACTAATTCCGGGGACTTTTGACAACCTCCGTAGTTGTTGGTTGAGTCTCAGTAGGTCGGAACGCACAGAGGGACAGTTCTTGTGACAAAGTTCTAAGGGGAAAAAAATTTGATATTTAAGAAAAAGAAAAGCAAAACTCTCGGTCGACTATATAATAAACATCGGACTCTCAAGGACGTTCCACCTCAGGTTGGACAGCATGCCTGATGTCCTTTTTTAAGTTCTTGAAAATACGACGCCAAAGACTAGAAAATTGAAAGCATCAGCGACATGATAGTAAACGCATTGTCATCGAAGAAAGCAAAAAGCATCAGAAACACTGTTATATCAAGTAGAGGAAGACAGCTAATCTTCCTCGTGTCATGAAGAGTCGAGTTGTTATTGTGTCATGATCATCATCGTAAGAGATCAAAGGCCAGAAGCCTGAGATGAACTAGAACGAAGAGTACACACCATGTCAATGTCGGAATCTTGGTCATATAGACATTTTGCTGCAGCAGCGGTGTGTAAAGACCTCGCAGTAGGTCAAATCGGCGGAAGTTCTATAGAAAATTAAGCAGAAATTCCAAGTTAGTACCTTTGCAGATGCGGGTGTACTGCAGATTTATGGATTGGGTCAGAAGGAACAATTGATAATTTCGGAATTTCATTGAGAGCTCGACGTTGTCGGAGTCAATCTCATATAAATCCCTATGGTGTGCATCCTGTCTACTACATGCAAAAGGAATGGGTCGAACTCACACGGTTATTCCTGCTTGGGGGTAAGAGCAGGGGTGCTCTCTGCAAATATAAGCAGCTATCATTCTGCTTGAGTGAACGCCAGACCTGTCGGTGACAGTTCAGCTGATGTCGAGAGTGGACCTTGTGTTTGCCTAGAAAACCTGAGGTTAGCGTACATTGCAACCATCAGGAGAAAACTAATCACCAGAGGGCATTGGATGCATGTCTAGGTCCCACTCGTTTCACCGGAATGCGTTCTCGCGACTGCAAATCTTGAAGCAGAGCGACAGTATCCCAATAGAAAAAAATATGTTTCTTGAGATTGGGACAACTAGGAGTCAAATATCAAGACACATATATAACTATACTATAATGAGCTATACACATACCAGTAAATTTTAAAAATCGGATATTACCCAGCCTCAGCCAAGTGTGAGTTCTTAAGAACAGCTTGTAAGGTCGAGCAGGTTGTAGGACGAATCATGACGAAGTCCTTGTGGTTCCCGAAACGAATGTGTGGACACAGGATAATGAATCGAATCATAAGCACTGGCAAGGGGACGTCTTTGAGGAAGGTGAGAGCGTAAAGGAAAGTAAAGGAAAGAAGGAAGAGCACGGAGATTTAAGTAGAAAGTTGGTGAGAACAGTGTGTCGTTTCATGAGAACGGATGCTCATCTGACCCAGATCTGACCCCATGAACCCTGGGCAAGACGGCTGCTGACGGACCGGCAGGGTGGACGTGGGACTAAGGTTGGACTTGGGTTGGACTATGGATACCACCATTCAATGGGCATGCATTCACATTGTCCAAGTGACTTTTGAGCCTATTCACCATTTATTCACGTCCTTATGGCCAACCGATGCTACCAATCCTCCCATATCGCGTCGAAGTTCAACCTCGACGAGTTCATACAACAACAAATTTAATAATGTTAAGCGCTCCGGACAGCAAGTTGAAGCTGAGTTGCCGCATTGAGGTGCGTTTTCGTGGGCCCCGTCCGTCATCCATAATTGTTCAGACCTCAGGAGCTCAAGATAATTATCCTAGCTTGACTTGGATTATAGGATACAATTCGATGGAGGAGATTCAAGACGCAGACGAAACAGTCTTATCCGTCTCGAACAGCAGGAGAAGGTGAACGCAAAAATATCAAAATTGACATCCCTCGTATTTTATGATCTGTCAGAAAAGCTAAAATCTAAACCGCTTGCGGGTGGAATCAGGGTCGCGCTTCTGATATTGAGTTAGATCGCGGAACCTTAATCCTCAATATGTTTGATAAAATGCTGGTAAAATCCTTTGACGACGCTCATGAATCCCCTGTTTTCCTCCTCTGTGGACGACGACGATGTCTCTGTCTGGTAAGACTTTTAGTATTGTTGCCCAATTTTGAAACGCAAACACTCAGTTCTACTCGCTTGGAATAGATTCTCTCGAATCTGTGCCATCGCTTACAGACAGTGTGAGCACGGTATCAGATAGCACAAGTTCATCGACTCGAACCCTTTCCGATTCTGCGACAATCCCCATCCAGGACGTCTCTTTGAGAGCAAACGAGCATCGGGCCATCTCCCTACCTTCTGAGCTTTGGCAGGTAAGTGGTTGGGCGAGAAAAGGGATCTTGTTTCCTTTTTTAACATGATATTATCAACATTTTTAGCCTGATTCTGATTCTAAAATTTGCGACAACATGTACTGCGGGGCCCCCTTTACTTTCTTCGATCGACGACATGTACGTTTGAGAATCTTTTAGCTTGAATTGCCATCCATACTCATATTTTTGACGTTTTTAGCACTGTCGCAAATGTGGAGGGGTATTTTGCCATGCATGCACCGCCCAAAAAACAACCCTTCTTGACATTTCCAACCTGAGTTTTCATCGAGTACCTCGCGGCGTCCCTATCACCACCTTCGAATCCCCAACTTCCAGGGTGGTAGAATCACGCGTCTGCACTGATTGCTGGGAAGAGATATACGGCTACCCGCCTGTGCAAAATCCTAACGTCGAGCAATCAGCATTGCACCGCATCTTCGCTGCTCCATCTTCTCTCTTTAGGCAGCCATTATACAACTTCTTTGTTGCTCCAAGTGCCCTGTCGTCCGCCTCCCTACCCATCATGGGTATCAGTCAATCGCCCTCGACGCCTTCCGGAACCAGAAAATCTTCATTGCGTAGTGCTTCTAGCCTATCGAGCTTGAGCAGCTCCCTTTTTTCGAACAGAAATAGCCCTGATCGCGGTCCTTCGAAGCGCGTCACGTTTGCCCTACCCGAGCCTTCCACTTCCAAAGAGTCACCCTCCCAACAGCATGAGACGGCCACATCTCAATTTTTCGATGCACATTCGAGTTGTGAAGTTATATCTACTCCGAGAACAACACATTTCACTGTGGCTGAGTCGAAGCTTAAATCCAAGAAAGCCCTTTTAGCCACCCTGGCTATGACGGAGCGCTCATACGGGGAAATGGCCGCGTATCCACTCTCTCGATCTAGTGTTTTATGCAAGACTCTCGGGGGAGGTCGTTGGGAGCCCGAGCCATGTTCCACAGACAATTTATTTGCATACGCACCAGTGAAAGGATGGAAAACTCAGTGGCAATTGGACCTAGAGGAGGAAGAAAGACTTGAACACGAGCGGAAGTACAGACCTAATCCGGTCATCCAGGATGGACCCATCAAATACCGAATTCCTAAAGAATACGAAGAAGAACCCCTCTTCACGATTGGTACCCCTCGCAATGACGCTACCTTTTGATCATGCGTTCGCAGACTCAACGTTCCAACTTTCTTCGGCCCTATCCTAACCTATACTGCTATCTTCTTCCCCCCCCCCTTCTCATCATTGGCGCCGAACTGTGAATTTTTATAGCTTGGTGGTATTTTCATTTCCACTCTTATACTTATTTCTGTATATATTCTATCTTATTCATTGATACACTGACCATTCATTGTACATCACTTTTTCATTCACATCATAGTATCCTCATTCCTCCTCCCATCACTGGCATCGCATTCTTCGCCTTTCCTTCCCATCCAAACCCATCTTGTCCCCATCTTGTCCCCCAACATTTGATATAAACGTTCCTTCATACTTCCGATGCATTCATAGGCTCGAGTTTCCATCGACGTTTCCGAATCCACCATAAAGTTCACATC
>NHTK01000876.1:0-76415 GCA_002938355.1 Panaeolus cyanescens
TTTGTGTGTTGTTTTTGGTGTTTGCCCGCGCTTAGCACATCAGCGAGAGAACCATTGGCAGAGATGCATTCCTCGTCGAAACCGAGAGGAATTTGATCACAATACTGATTACAAGATATCTGATCCTCGTCGACACCGAGAGGACCCGTATTACTCCTCGTCAAAACCGAGAGAAGAAATCAGTTCCTCTCGAGACCGAGAGGAAATATATAAGGCAGAGAGGTGTTGTTCCTCGTCGAAACCGAGAGGAACTGCATGATTGGGGTGATGTGGAGAAACGAAGACTTAGAGAGTCACCCACGCGTAAAGTCACCAAACGTGACTTGATCGTCACGTCCGCAGGTTTCTACTTTGGGAAATACTTCCGCTTCCCTTTCCTCAGCTTTCCTCTCTTCCTCTCACCATCATATTGCTTCATCAACCTTTCCTCTCTCCACGATTGTCTTGGTCTCTTGACAATCACATAAAACGTCGTCTTGGTCTCTTGACGATATTAGACATACAATTTAGTTTGCTTTGGTGATCAAAGCAACACTTCGTCACAGCTCGCTAGGACTTTGATAAGGGAATTCGTTTGCTCTGGATTCAAAGCAAACACGCGGATCTGTGGGCTGCATTGGTTTGCTCTGGTGATCACAGCAAACTCGTTTCCGTCTGGCGCACGCGTGTTTTTCCTTGCATTAAAACTATTTTGTCATGTCCGTCAACGTGAGTCTTTGTTTGCATTCCCAGATAATTTGCACACAATTCTAATGATATACGTAGCCACCCAACAGCATGGCCCTTCTAGATGGCCAGACGGTATATTACTCGCCGAACTGCTCGCGTTCCGTATCCGTTCCTCCCCACAAGCCCGACCACCTGTATCGATTCCATCTCAAAGACTGTGACTTCTTCCGCTTCTCTGCACCAGCATGGTGGAGCGCTCCATACGCATGGCTTCCTTTTGTTCCAATACAGGGTTTCGATTCCACAGCGACCGGACTATTTAAGCCACTTGCGGAGATGAAGCCAGTGCGCATCTATAATGAAGATAATGAGTTCAAGGGCTATGGACTGGCTGAGGGGGTCGCGGACAGTTGCATACAAGTCGAGAACACCCTGTTCAATGTGTATATGGTTTTAGCCAGACGTCTTAAATGGAAACCTCCCTTGAAACCAACGCCCGTTTACTTCCTTTCCCCTCCAAAACTGCACACGCCAAAAGCTGCTGCCATACATCACATATCACGATGTCGGGACTGGGTTGCAATGTGGGCAGGACTATTATCCTACACAATAGCCATGTTCAAAACCCATGTTGAGACGGACAGCATGACTTGGACCAAATATGCGGCGGAACAGGGCATATCTCAAATAACGTTGGACGAAATTCAAGCATCGGTCGTTTGTGACCCCAAAGCTCCGAGAGCAGGCGTGTTCATGGATTGGCTGGCGGAATCAAAGGAACAACCCACAGTGGACTGGTTTATCAAATTTAAAATCCCGGTGTGGTTTCCATGGACCGAGCGACACCATCTGGCTCACCGAAACCGTGCACGTCCCTTTGCTCCAAACGCGTCACCCCAATCAATGCAATCAGACCTTCAAGGTAGCGTTGCAACTCAAAACGCTCCCTTAATTTCGTCGGATGCTGTTGATCGTGAAGAACCCGTTATAACGGAGCAAGCAACGCCAACCGCTGTACCTCATCCAGACCGACCGAAACAGGGACATAAAGGCAATCGATTCTTAACGGACGCACAAGAGGCACATCTAGCCACTATACCGTGGAAGTGTCATTTTGAAGTAATCGCAGAACGCAACAAGGCGAAAGAGGCCAAAGAAACACCTGTTGAACGTCAGTCACGGATGGCCCGCCAAGCAAATCCATCACGAAAGCGAGGAAACCACTATCGTTTCTTCATATGGGACTGGGATGATGCAGGTAACATTCTTGTGCGAAAAGAAGTGTTAGGAGTGGAAGTGGATGAGGCGATGGACTGCAATCCTGCACACCGCAGGTTTAATGCCTTTGATAAAACATGGGAGATCTGTGAATACTTTCCGGACGAGGAGACAGACCAAGTCGAGGTGCGGAAGCAGAGTCAAAAGTACCACCAAGATGAAGAAAGCTTGCTGAACATGGAAGATTTGCAACCGGAAGACACGATCAAGGAACACGAAAAGTACAATGAAACGCGGCATGAACAGACAATGTTAGATTTCCCTTCAGACGGACAGAACAACACCACCCCTGGAGTTGTTATTCAACCTCAGGATCTCATCACGACGTTGCGTCTCTTTCATGGCTATGTGGCTTTTGACAAGGAAGAAGAGGACTGGCTGGTTGAAGACAAGGAATCCATCGATTTCTCCATGAACCTTATTGATCAATGGGATAACCTGATGGACGCCATTCACCGCAGTAAAACTACCAGCAAGCCAGAAGACGAGAACGATGCGCGCGCAGTTGCATGGTTTATTAGTGGCATGATTACGAACAACATGCCCCCTCATCTGTACGATCTCGCGCCGCAAAACATTAAGGCTTTCAGTCTCAGTGCCTTCGGAGACTTATTCGAGCAGGACGGATCTTCTTTCGTGTTTCGTAAAGGTTACTTTGAAAGGCTGGGAGACGAGAGCTTGGCATGGCAGTTGGCCTTTACAGATCTCAAATCGGCCATGTTTGCATATCGGATGATACTCGACAATATGCCCGACACAAAAATCAGGTCAATGAGCGAATTCATAGGAGAGCTTGTATCGAGCTGCATTCCCTTCCGCACACTCGTTCCGACTCCTCTTTTGACATGCTCGTTGAAGGACGTGCACCAATTCCGACTGGTGCGCCTCCCAAAATACTCGTTTACGCGTGCCGATTATATTTCCTACCAGGAGATTTGCCGCACAGTTCTAGGTGGTCCCCGTGGTCGCGCAGCCCTTATGGCTGGTGGAATTGTGGCTAGAATTGCAATGGACCACGTATCGTTGGATGTTGTCATGAAAGGGCCGTCATTTCAGGTTTTGAGTGCTGCGTGTGGGATTTCTTGCGATCGCGCAGGGACTATATATAGTGACGATTCTCTGACCTCGGATGAACTTGAGCTTATATGTGGTCTATATAGCGTATATTCTGGTGCGGCTTCATTTTATATAATGAAATCATCAATCTAATGTTAGTTATCAGGTATAGGTGCGCAAGAAATCCGTTGTTCATGGTGGCCACTTCAAAGTCTGTGGAACAACCCTCATGCAGGCGCAAATCTTGGCTATTGGTCGGAATCGAACGAGCAGTGGTACCAGAGCCGCCTACAGGAGATGGAAGCGGGTTCCGCAAAGCCCATGACCACCGCGCATTGGCGTAGCTTTGTGCGACGTAGCTCTGATACTCGTGCCATTGTAAAGTACACTACGCACTCCACCAAAAGCTACTTTTCTTCTAAGGGCACTGGCATTGTATAATATTTTCTCATATCTGTCTCATTTTGTTCGTTGCAATGACATCCTATTCACATTTCTTGTATCGTCCTTCTATTTCTATTCACGCATATTGACTTTCTTGTAGCAATGAATTTCTTGTAGCAATTAGCTTTTGTGGAATGTGCAAATTGTAGTATACATATTTTCGAGAACATGTTCTTTGCACGCATTTAATATTTATGTCGGATTTCCCAATTGATCCTTCCTTTAACAGCATACGGCTCTTCGAGGGGTTCCAATTCGCCGTTGATGAATTTGCGCCGCCATTCGGGGTGACCAAGTTGGATACGCTGGGATCGGACTGGAATCGGCGGTAAGTAATGAAAAATTTTATTCCAGTGAAAGAGCCTACCTTTTTGGCCTGTCATCCGTTCAATGTACTCCTTCTCTTCTTCGTCAGGACCACGAGGCGATCGAGCGTAGAAAGCCTGCATGGTCAGGGTGTGCCACTTGCACCAGCTGATGTAACGCTCCTCACTGGCGGTGTCGAGATTAGTCCATCCGATAGGAGGGTGGTATAAGTGTGTTGCGAGATTGTTCCCAGCCTTGGGAGGAAATGTAACGGCATCGAGTTGCCTCTCTCGTTGGCGGCGGCGAAGAGTTTGGGAGCGTGTAACGGGAGGCATATAGTAGTTTCGGGCAGATGATGGTAGTGATTGAAGCTAAAAAGATTTAATTTAAATTCTCAATCTTATATTGGGATGTTATCACATTTTTATTCCTTTGCACAAATCTAACATACATTTATCTGCTATACTATGCTGATACATGTATCTCGAATGTAGTTAATTGATTTATTCAGAAGTTGACATATCTTAGCATATAGGACATTGCCTAAACGGGTATCGTGCAGATGTTGACATGTGATGCCACATGCAAACAGAGCGGGTTCTCACTGGGCCTCAAGGATTGGATGGGATTATTGAACTTCATGGCAATATAGTGCGGTTACCGGACAATTGATAACCATCCACAGCCTCCAAATCCTTACATACTTATACAACGAAAGGTCTCGGCGCACGCTCAACTGTGCGTGTGCTCCGGTATTTCTTATTCCCCGCACCTGACCAACGACCACCACCATCGATTTATGTAAAACTATAGGCCTTCAACCTGGTCCAATATACGTCCTCAAACTTGTTCTTCGTCTTGGGCTGTTAGTGGAAGGCGTTGTTGGAGTCATCACTTACACTGGCCAACAACTTGGTTTCAATCTATCGGCTTGGCGCCGCTTGGGTTTCCGTGCCGATTGCTGTCCTCGCATTACCTTGTTTTAGGCTTGCATACCAGCAATACTTGAACTTTGCGGATGATAGAAATGCAAAGAGGCGTGGAGCCGTTCGACCGCCCGTGCTGAAGGAGTCGTCTCGTGCCATCATACTAGGCAAGCTCACGGAGAGCATATTGAACGGATATCAAGGTGGGTTTGTTTCATGTTTTGATGAGGTCATTGAAGCTTACATGGACATTGACAATGCTTTTTTACTTTCAGCTGATGTTGTATTGGATTGGACTGAGGAATAACCACTGACTTTCACCTTATGTGCTAGATCGTGACTAGGGAACCACAACATGTCAAGGGAATTTTAGCGACACATTTCGAATCTTTCGAGAAAGGTAATCTCGACGCGCTCTGTTTTAGAGTGGATACTGACACAGTTGGTTGAACCAGGTCCTGTCTTCAGAAACCAGTTCGACTCGTTGCTTGGTCAGGGAATTTTCAACGCCGACGGTAAGATATGTTTGAAGTCAAAGTGTTTTCTGACTGTAATTCGTTACAGGGATGTGAAAAGGGGATTATGATCTTGTTATGATCACGAATCAGATTCACGATGTTGTCTCACATAAATAATAATCATCCAACTTTCCCCGTGGAAATTTTCGACGCCATTATCGATTATCTGGGGGATGATGCTCTACATATGGAAGACCTAGAAAATCTTAGAGCTATAATAGCTCTCAAATTGTGCTTAAACGTGTGCAGGAGGTTTAGACGGCGAGCTAAGTATGCGTAACTTATTTCGGCAAGTGCGCGCTCGGGCATGGAGATGTCCGCATCTTTGAAAAAATTTTGTCCATCGAATTTAACCCGTTATATCTGAGGCGAGATGTGAGGGTTGCGAAATTGTTTGGGTTTCCATGGCCAGCCATAAGTTGGTCTCAATTGAGTGCCGCTGAACGCGATGCCGTAGGTTTGTCATTTCTAGGGTCATTGAATGGATTCTTGTTGTTCTTATTATTCCCTCTATGTCTAGTTTGAATTTTACACTTTGTTGCTCTTTTTGCTGGAGTTGCCATCTCCATATACTCCCTACTAACCGCGGCTGAGAAATCATGGTATGATCTCAGGCTCTGGCAGTGTTTTCGGGTCCACGCCATAGGAAGGCTGTACAATTAAGACCGTCATCTGAGGATACAAGATCAGAATCAGAGTAATAATGTCTTTCTGTAGCTCAGTTATCATGGATGTGATAGACAAGTGATAGAAAGCATTAGCGTCGAGTCCCTTTGATCCCGCTAACGTTGATGGCGATCTTGTGACGATCCGGCCTCTTTGTTAAACACATACAAACAATTATATCAGTCACATTGGTGGTTCATTGTCGAGAGGGGTCGGCCCTTGTCTTCCAACCTCCACCAGGAATTCATCCTCTGACCTTTTGTACGGTAAGTGATTTAACGGCCCCTGTATGGGCGATCAGCCGGCTTGATGATTCAAATATTCATGTTCTGTAAACTCCTTTTAGAAAAAAAAGAGAGAATGCACTCTTCCAGAAACCGAAGTATTCGTCCAATTTTTCCTGCAGAAATTTTTGACACTGTGATCGACTGCCTCGGTGATGATACCCTATTTCTGAAAGGGGCCCAATGCCATACAACGAAGAAGACCCTCAAATCGTGCTCACTCGTGTGCAAAAGATTTCGACGGCGAGCTCTGCGCCATTTATTTCGGCGAGTAAAGACTTGGGTTTACGTAAATGTAGGGAATCGGACGTCTTGGGCAAACCTGCGCGGGTCGGAACTGGACCCCAGCCTCCTTGAACATGTATTGGAGCACTATGACTTGGTCCAATTTGTCCAAGAACTCGACCTATCGTTTCTACTGTTCGACAAATTCTCAGACAAGCTCAAGAGTATTTTGCTTCATTTCCCCGCCGTCACCTCCCTTTCTGTGGATCAGGTATCCTCATACAGTGAATCGGTAACGAAGTTTAAGGAGGATTTGATCAAAGGCTATTTGGGGCGCAATCAGTTGAACACTTTGGAATTATATTCGCCTTCGCACCTCCCACTGGTGGCAATCTCGAGTTGCTCCAATCTCCACACCTTGACAATTCATTGCCCTGATCTCGGCAACATCCATTTTATGGGCCATTTCCCGCAAATCAAGCATCTTTACCTCGATGACGGTATCGCATGCGAGGAGTTCCCTGTTTCATTTCTCTCGAAATTTCCCTCACTCGTTACGCTCAAGATAACGGAAGATTGCAACGCAGAGCGACCGTCTTTAAGGTTTCGCGCAGATGGGTTTGGGCTGCAACGGCCTTCCTTTAATCTTGAAACCCTCCACTTGAACTCAGGGCCTATGGTCGAAGGCATAACCGACGTACTGGAATTTTATCTGCAGCACGCGAAAAGGAACGGTGTCAAAGCTTTCAAGTCCCTGAAAGACTTGGACGTCGTCTTAGCAAACGAAGGCGATTGGAATTCAATGAAGGCCCTGTTCGAGGACGAGCCAGCACTTCAATCTCTTTCAATGGATGGTGGGCATTGCTATTTATCGGTTAACAAGGAGTGCGGTCTGACATCATCTTTTATAGCTGGGACAATCCCAGGGTCGCATATGGAGCTTGATGATTTCATTCCCCTGAGTGATTATCTCATTCCTTCTGCCTCGACACTAAATCACCTTTCGCTCTCCTTCCCAATCTTCTGGCTCGATGGTGCATTGGAAATAACAAGGTTTCAAAACACTGTCGCAATCATCACTGACAACTTGCTTGCCGCGATGGCCGACAGAAGCGTCCTGAAAAGTTTGAATTTGACATTTCGACTAGGCTTTTCAGAGAAATTTACATGTCCAAATGTCCGTCAGTGGCAAGGTTTCGCATCAAGCTTGGCGTCCAGGGAAGTCTTTCCGAGTCTCAAGGAGGTTGGCCTCGAAATGATTTTCATCATCGATGGTGAGCATGGGGGTGAGGATGATGGGACTCGAGAAGTAGTCGAAGAATTCCAGGATGGAGAACTCTGCACGTTTGGCGAAAAATTGGACGAAGCTCTTGACCCGCTGCATAAGAGGCGAGATGTGAAGGTTGCAGTGTCTCTTGATGCATGCACCAGTTGGTCTCAAATGTGTGCCATTATACAGGAGGTCGTCTAAAAGGTAGATTGCCAGTGTATTACTATCATCATATCCATGCGTATTTCTTGTCGTTATGTTCTGCTTCCAACAAATAAATTTCTTAGTCAATTGTCCCTTCCATATGTCTAGTTTAAATTTGATTTTTTTTGCTGCAATTGCCATGTCCATATCCCCTTCGAAACCACCAGGTCGCGACTTGAAATGCAGTGATCCCATAGTACTCAACAAATGCAAACAATATCGTGACTGCACGCACCACCTTGTCCACTTTCCAAGTTCAATCAACACCAGTCTTTCCTTTCTGAAATGTAAGTCATTTGAATCGTGTCTGATAATGGTTGTTTATCACTTTTCTAGTCAGATGCCTTCTTCTAAAAAACATGCAGAGTGTCCAGCCCTTCCGGTGGAAATATTCGATAATGTAATTGACTGTCTGGGAGATGATGTCAAATTTCTCGAGGGGCGACAATCCCAGGCTGCTATGAAGGCTCTTCATTCGTGCTCACTTGCCTGTAAAAGGTTTAGACGACGAGCTCTGCGTCATATCTTTCGGCGATTGGATATATGTGTTCTGTCACGGAAGAATCAGCGGGACCTCGGGCTACTTGCTTATATCTTGGAGCACTATGAGCTGGTCCCACATGTCCAAGAGCTCAAGCTTCGTTCTCTGGGTCTTTTCGAGAAAATTCCAGATAAACTCAAGGAAATGTTGCCTCGTTTCCCTTCAGTCACGTCTCTTTCTACCTCCCTTTCCATAACCTCGGTGTATAGCAGGAAAGACCCGCATGGAAAGTTCAACGACGACGTGATAAATGGATACCTGGAACGCAATCAGTTGACCACCCTGGAATTTTTTTCACCCTCAAAGCCGCCTCTCAAGGCCATTTCGACATGCTCCAATCTCCAGACTCTGCTTCTTTACTCTCCTAATATTGAAGATATCCGGTTCAATGGACATTTTCCACACATCAAACACCTGCATTTTTGCGGAGGCATCAATTGCTCGGAATTCCCTGTCCCATTCCTTTCGAATTTCCCGTCGCTCGTCACGCTTGAGATAACGGAAGACTTCAACGCGGAACAACCATCTTTAATGTTTACGTCGGAAGGATTAGACGTCGGACGGCCTTCGTTCAATATTGAAACTCTCCGCTTGAGCGCAGGTCCCATGGAAAGTGGTATACACGAAGTACTAGACTTCTACCTGGGCCACGCGAAAAGGAAATCCGTCAAGGCTTTCGGTTCTCTGAAAGAGTTGGATCTTGTCCTTGCAAACTTCATGGATTGGAATTCGATGATAGCTTTATTCATGGACGGGCCAGCGCTCCGATCTCTTAAAATCGATGGTAAGCCACTTCTCAATTAAGTTTTTGAGCTGCTAAAGTGATATTTGGTGCTGTTGCAGCTGGGACAGTCCCAGATTCTGATATCTGGTTGACGAGCTTCGTTCGTCTCTACGAGGAACTCCTCCCACCTTCAGCCTCGACACTCCAGCATCTGTCACTTTCCTTTCCGATCTTCGCCATGTATTTTGAAGACGATGAAATCGAATTCAATCGCCTCATGCCGCTTATCATCGATGGCCTGCTTAACTTGACAGCCAACAATAACACCTTGGAAAGCTTGTCATTGACAATACGCCTTGCGTTTGATGATAGCTATAGATTTCCAAATGCACGCGACTGGGGTCGTTTCTCGCACAAGTTGGCGTCAAGGGATGCGTTTCCAAATTTGAAGGAGTTTAGCGTTGAAATTATTTTCATCTTCGATGGTGGCCATCCGGCGGATGATAACAGCGACTTGGAGGAAACCATGGAAGAATTCGAAAATAACGATCTCCGCAGATTCAACAACGAATGGGAAACATTTTTGGGAGAATTGTATTCGAGAAGTGAAGTGAAGGTTACGCGGTCCGTGCACGTGTGTACGAGTTGGTCTCAAAGGTGTGCAAGTGAGCAGGAGAACACATAAGCAGAGAAAAATATCGTCTGTAAGTACTTCTTTTGTCATTGTTGCGGTTGATGTCTGCAAAACATAACTTGACCTTTTTTGTTTTCTGCAGACTTTGTTTATATCAAATGACTGTCTATTCAAGAAATTAACCTCGCGAGGCTTTGTTATAGCTGGGACCATCCCAGTATGGCATATGGAGCTGGAAGCTTTGTAGCTTGAAGACTTTGAGGGATTATCTCATTCCTTCTACCTCGACACTCAACCAGGTCTCGTGAGGCATGCACGACTTGAGTTCAAATGCCCAGTGCCATTAGACACGGGCTGTTATAACAGGTAGATTATATTATTATATGGTGTCCATGTGTTATTCTTACCGTTACATTCTGCTCTCAACAAATAATCTTTAATTTTACATTTTTTTTGCTGCAATTGCCATCTCCATACTCCCTTCTAAGTCATCAGGCTGTGATTCCATATTACTCAACAGATGCAAACAATCATCGTTACGGTACACGCAACCCTGACGGAACGATCGACGTCTTGTCCACTTTCCAACTTCAAGTCCAATCAGCATCAGTCTTTTCTTTCTGGATGTAAGTTACTTAAATCGTTTCTGATAATGGTTGTTTATCAGTTTTCTAGTCAGATGCCTCCTTCTAAAAAACGTGCAGAATGTCCAGCCCTTCCTGTGGAAATATTCGATACTGTAATTGACTGTCTGGGAGATGATGCCAAATATCTCGAGCGGCGACAGTCTCAGGCTGCTCAGAATGCTCTTAAGTCATGCTCGTTTGTCTGCAAAAGGTTTAGACGACGAGCTTTGCGTCATATCTTTCGGCGACTGGATATATGCGTTTTGTCACGGAAAAATCACCAGGACCTCGGGCTCCTTGCGTACATCTTGGAGCACTATGAACTGGTCCCATATGTTCAGAAACTTAGGCTTCATTCCCTTGGTCTGTTCGAGGAAATGCCAGATAAACTCAAGGAAATGTTGCCCCATTTCCCTTCGGTCACATATCTCTGCACCTTTCTTTCTATAGGCCCGACGTTGGACGTGAAAGTTCTGGATGGAAAGTTCAACGACGACTTGATAAAAGGATACCTGGAACGCAATCAGTTGAAGTCTTTGGAATTCTATTCTCCCTCAAAGCTCCCCCTCGAGGCCATTTCGACTTGCACCAATCTCCAGAAACTGCTTCTTTACTCGCCTGATATCGAAGATACCCAGTTCAAAGGACAATTACCGCACGTCAAACACCTTTATTTTCGCGAAGGTGTCAATTGTTCGGAATTTCCTGTCCCATTTCTTTCGATTTTTCCGTCGCTCGTCACGCTTGAGATCACGGAAGACTTCAACGCGGAACGGCCGTCTTTAATGTTTACGTCGGAAGGACTGGACGTGGGACAACCTTCGTTCAATATTGAAACTCTCCGCTTGAACGCAGGGCCCATGGAAACTGGCATACACGAAGTTCTGGATTTTTATCTGGGCCATGCAAAAAGGCGAGACGTCAAGGCTTTCGGTTCGCTGAAAGACTTGGATGTTGTCCTAGCAAGCGTTGTGGACTGGAATTCACTGGTGACCCTATTCGAGGAAGGACCAGCGCTTCGGTCTCTTAAAATCGATGGTAAGCCACTTTTCGATTTGATTTGGAGGAAGTGCTCACCGCTGATACAATATCGATGTTGTTACAGCTGGAACAGTCCCAGATTCTGATATTTGGTTGGATGGCTTCATTGATCTCTCTTATGAACTTCTTGCTCCTTCAGCCTCGACTCTCAAGCATCTGTCGATTTCCTTTCCAATATTTGCACTGTATTGCGATGACGATGAAGTGGAGTTCAATCGCCTCATGCCGCTTATCATCGACGGCCTGCTTGCCTTGACAGCCAACAAAAACACCTTGCAAAGTTTGTCGTTAACAATGCGTCTTGGCTTTCCCGGTACCGGAGAGCTTAGATGTCCAGATGCACGCGACTGGGGTCGTTTCTCGAGCAAGTTGGCGTCGAAGGAGGCCTTTCCAAAATTGAAGGAGTTTAATGTTGAAATTATTTTCATCGTCAATGGTGGCCATCCGGCCGATGATAACAGCGAAGTGGAAGAAGGCATCCAAGAGTTCCAAAATAAAGAGCTGCGCAGATTCCAGGGGTATTGGGAAGGATTTTTTAGAGCATTGTACTCGAGACCTGAAGTGAAGGTTAAGAGTTCCGTCTTGGTGTGTACGAGGTGGTCTCAAAGGTGTGCAAGTGAGCAGGAGAACACATAAACAGTAAAATTAAAAAAACCTCGTCTGTAAGTAAGTGCTTTGTCATTGTTGCGGTTTATCTCTCCAAAAAACATGATTTGACGTTTTTGTTTTCTGCAGACTTTGTAACTGTAAACTTATGTTGTATCGAATCACCGTCTATTTGAGATGGACCTCGAGGGCTGCGTGGTCTACCCCTGCACTTACACCAACTTTTCCAAAATCTGGGCATCAGGTATCAAGTCAGTATCTCCACTTCGAACGTCTGAACCTACATGAAATTTGCATCACTCAATGTTATTTTAAAAAAGGGACAAATTGATTGGTTCAGTGTAATGTTCTAGTGGTTGCGTTAATAACCTCCGAATTTTGAATGTTCGCCACTCACGATCGACACGACAGCGAAATCCTGCGGCGCTCCGAGATGGTCTTGCGTTCGTCCGATGTCCGACTTTTTATCTCTCCTTAATGGAACTACTGTGCGGCATACCACTTGATTTCAAATAAGTATGGAGGCCGGTGTAGCCCCGACATATTTCCTCAGATATTTGTTTCATGAGCTGGCCTCCAGTGCCCCGTTTCGGGTTCGATGTCAACATGTCAAGACTAGTTTCAGCCGTCTGAGTGAGGATCAGATGCTGTAGCACAATTGGCTCTCCTCATTTACATGGAACTTTGCACAACCTTTTGTTCCGACGGTAAAGGTCCATAAGATACTCCTTAGTTTCACTTACTTATTCGAATTCGACTAGATAATAGGATGATGGATCTTATCAGAAATGGACACAATCATGGCGATATCGGTTCTAAGATTCGTGGGAATTTCGCCCCTTAGAGCCCTTGTCAGGATTCATGCGGGGCTGGCGGGCTCAATTACCTTGATTCATCCCACCACCTTCACCTGGCGCATCTGCGCCAAATGCGTTAGACCTTTTGGGCCCTTCTCTCGCCTCTTCTCTTGCTTAAACCTCCATAAAGTCTCCATAAATGTCGAAAAACACGACAAAACCGCCGCCGCTGGTCAGTGTGCCACGAATCACCACACTAATCTCGTCTCTGCTCGTAGCCTTGGCTTCAGGGACGAACTATGTGAGTTTATTGTGAACTTTAATGAACCTAGAGGTTAAATAACTCTGTATGATAGGTCTACTCAGGTGAGCAGTCGATGCATGAGCGAAAGTGTGGTTTGTCGACGAGTCTCCATTGACCGGATGCCTACCCGGAAGCGTGCCATTGACAGCATCTTTGCTCTAATTCAGCCTTGGTTGCTGATGCGTTATCATAGCTTACTCACCGCAATTGGGCGCACGTCTCGGGATCAGCCATACGCAGCTAAACATAGTTGGCTTCGCTGGAAATAGTGAGTGAGCTTCCATATGGCTCAGCCGTGTTGCCTGATGCGAACGGTCTTCAGTGGGTGTTTACGCCAGTGGGCCCATTTGGGGTCGAATCATCGATACGAGAGGACCTCGTATAGCTTTGGCTTGTGGTTTTGTCTTCCTGCTCGGTGGCTACTATGGGATTCGCTCCATGTATGATGGCGGTCTGCCTGATGACGCACTTCATATCAGCACGCTTGGGTTCTGTTGGCTCGTCTTCTTCAGCTTCTTAACTGGCTCGGGAGGAAACGGTGGATTAACTAGCTCTGTCAACTCCACTGCTAAAACGTTCCCCGATCATGCGGTGAGTGCTCCATAGTTTCATTAATTTGAGTTGTTCGTTTCGAGATCCATGCTAAACTCCGCTTTAGAGAGCATCTACAACGGGACTCGTGATCTCTGGCTTTGGGCTGTCGGCATTCTTTTTCTCGAGTATCGCGCACATATTCTTCGCTGGGAATATTTCCGCCTTCCTGCTCGTACTTGCCCTTGGCACGTCGTTCCCGATGATCATGGGATTTTTCCTAGTGCGGCCTATACCGTTACCCGAGCAAGAGGGGTATGATATTGTCGAGGATGAAGAACTTGACGAAGAGACTCTCGTCGAGGACCACAGGAGCAGCAGTCACACCCATCTCCTTGACCACGACTTTATTCAAACGCGCCATCCTCACTACGTGCATCACGCTGAAACCGACGAGTCGCGTGATGGTGAGGCACCTCCACACATTCAACATGAACAAGTGGAGCTAACTGAAAGACCAGGGCATAACAGTAGTACCCGGCACCGTAGCCTCAGTCGCGGGGCAGCAATAGTCCATGATACCCTTCCTAATGTTTATGGCAGGAAATTATGGCGTAGCTCTGATTTTTGGCTTCTTTTCAGCATCTTGTCCATGCGTAAGCATTCTTTCTTCTTTTGCGAAAATAGTTCAGGACAGCTCACTGTATGAATCTTATCAGTCAGCGGTACCGGTCTAATGTGTAAGCGAAGCTTGATTATCTTGTTAACAACTCGAAAATAACCCCCTATTATTAGACATCAACAATGTCGGATCCATGTCACAAGCTTTGTATGCTTTTAATAACCCAGATTACGATGAAGTAACAGCAGCAGGATGGCAAGCTACACAAGTATCGGCCATCAGTCTCATGAACTTCTTGGGTCGTATCTTTATCGGTGCGCCCTCATTGAAAATAACTAAAACAGGAGTTTTTTTGCTGATACCTCGTTGTGTTATAGGCTTGGTGTCGGACTATTGCAAAAACAAGTTTGATATGCCGAGATCGTATTCGCTTGTCATCGTTTCTGTCCTACTATTCATATCCCAGCTTGCAGCTGCAACGATTGACCACATAGCTCATCTTTGGATCGCAAGTTCCCTGCTCGGTTTAGCATACGGGAGTGTATTCTCCCTCTTCCCAACCGTGTGTCTCGAATGGTTTGGCATGCGTACGTCTCCTCTCTGCTATCTTTTCTTAACCTTTCAGCTGACTTTGCTGTTCTACTATAGCTCACTTTTCCGAAAATTGGGGCTACCTATCCATGTCGCCCATGGTTGCCGGAAACCTCTTCTCCGTCGTCTTTGGCCGTAACCTCGATGCGCACGATTCTACCAAAGTCACGCAACCAAGCGGGAACGTCATGGCAGCACCACAATGCACCGTTGGATTGAACTGCTACGTCGACAGCATCTACCTTACGCTTGCGGCCACTTTCTTGTCGATTCTCCTTAGTGTTTGGGCTGGGTATCGGGATAAGCGGAAGATTGAGAACTCGAGGCAGAGGAGAAGGGAGTTGTCGTGGGATGAAGCTTGAGCTGGGAATCAGGTTTTGTGTTCGTCTTAACGTTTATGGCGTTTATGGAGGGGGTTGGGCCCGCATATTTTATTCCCTACCCACGATGCCCTGCTATCGATGGCGTCATATACCTGGGATACAGGTACATACACAACTACACGCCTAGAATTTTGTGAGGAAGGAGTGGAAGAGAGGGCAAGTGGCCAACATATTCACACATGTACACAGTAATGAACATTAAATTGTAATAATGACATTCACGCATAACTTTCGACACATACTTCGTTTCTTGGAAGAAGAGAAGAAAAAAATACTGGAGCACTGGCAGGCAGTGGCGGACACTTCAGTCAAGTAGATGTTTATATTTCCAACTAATTCCAGGCATAATACACATGTTCTATCTATAATATACAAAGTTACATATATGATACAGCATATTAGATTTTTTGTTCAACGAAGTAGCATGTTTCTGTGCATCTGAATCACATTTGAGTTCCAATGTACTTAGAGTCCGTTCGGCGACGAAAAGCTGCTTTTTCAGTTGTATTATTCAGTAGTGGCTGTGCAAAAACCCATCAATGAGTGACAGCGAGTGACGTTAAGTAAGCACCTCAAGCGACTGTGTCGTGCATGTCAGATCTAAATATCCACCACTAGTACTTTTCCTTTTCAATGCCTGCCACCCCCCGTCATCGTGCTACATGGCTCAAAGATGAGGAGGATGATTTGATGTCTTTTATGTCCACTATATCCTCTCAGGCTGGTGATAATGGGAATTTCAAGCAGCCTAGCTTTCAGAAGGCTGTGCAACATCTTGAAGCCATTTGGAAATCCCTACCAGAGGATGTGGACCCCCCTAGAACTGCGAAAGACCTGAAGTCTGTTCAAAATAAATGGAACCTGGTGCACCAATGGTGCACTTGTTATCAATTGTGATCCTTAGTAGTCACACTGTGACAGATCAGCCCAAAATGGGCCCCCGTACTAAAATTGGCACAGCCACTACTGAATAATACAACTGAAAAAGCAGCTTTTCGTCGCCGAACGGACTCTTAGACTTGCCCGCCTCGCTTTTGAAACTCCCTTGTGAACTCATCCATCGCATCCAAGGTCTGAATCAAATGCTCAAAGGTGACATCTTCGCCCTTTGCAGCAGCAAGTGAGTGTGCGGTTCGAGCAGCATTCTTGATCTGCCTTCCGTTGATGTTGCGCTTGGCCAATTCAGAGATTTGACCGCGAGTGATGACAGAGCCTGCAGGGGTGGTAGTGGCGGGTTGTGGTGCGTCAACGATCTTGGTACCCATTTTTTGGATGAAAGCAGCCCAGACTTTCTCCTTGGAGTCTTGGTTGAGCTCGGTGAAGTGGAGAGCGACGTGGATACGTGAGAGGAAGGCCTCGTCGAATGCCTTGACACGATTGGTGGTAAGGAAGAGAATACCGCGATAGTATTCGACGTGACGAAGGCTACGCGTGATAAAATTATGAGCGAATGTCGAAAGTGTAACGTAGAACAAGAACCAAGACTTACAAGACAGCCACCATGGCGTTACGCTCCAAGTCATGGAGAGACCTTTGCTCAAGGAAGACGTCGGCTTCGTCGATGAGGACGATGGCTTTCCATGCTGTGGCGACGTCGAAGATCTTTTCAAGGGCCGTGTCCAGGGTAGCAGCAGTGGTTCCAAGATCACCCCCGCCAATGACATACAGAGGGCGACGAACATGCTCTGATGTAGCCTCAGCTGAAAAGGTTTTTCCTGCGCATGCAAGTCAGAACTGAAAGCAAGGCTGGTAGCATAAGCGTGACGGACCAACACCAGGAGGACCAAAGAGATTGACAACCAATCCATGTCCCTTTCCTTTAATGAAATCATCAAATCCGACCTCTTTACGATGGGCCTCAACAAGAGATTGAAGCAGGTTCTTTCGATCGCCTGGAAGCACAAGGTTGTCAAATGCGTCGAGGTTCCAGTCGACATCCTGAATTTTCTCGACATTGAATTCGACTAAGCGAAATCGTTAGAGATGTCGGCAAAGGAGGAAAACAGAATGATACGCACGCCAAACTTTATCAGACAAACTAAACCCGAAAACGACAGTTGGAGTGAGGAGAAGATCTTCCTCTGTCAGTTCAACGTCGGGAGTTGCTTCGTCACTCTGGATTTGGACCAAGTCAACTGTGCATGATTCATTCAGAAAGGAGATCACAGGAAACAAAACACAGTAAATACCTTGCTGACCAGGAATGGGAGGAGGCAATGGGGTTCCATACTCATCATATTGCTGTTGAGTGAAACGAGAGTCGGTGGTAGCGTTGGGATCATCAGTCTTGGGATGGACAGGGAACGGCAACACATAATTGGGGTTCAGCCTCCTAAACGTAGCACGGTCGATCATGATCCTGCTGCGAACATTGTGCCTGATAACCTTGTTTTCTCCAATCTTGATAGCGGCAATTCCGTCGAATTGCTTATGGTGGATACCAATGAGGCTCACCCACTTCTTTCCGCGCTCCGTAACGTTTTGCTTCAGCTGAGCGGGGTCGGGATGGAAAGCAAGGGGATAAGCGTCAAGGGATGTAATGGAAACCGTTCCACGGAACACGCGAAGGAAAACATTGGTTTGAACGCGTCCTACACCAACTGAATGGGTGGATGTCCTGTCAATGAGATCCACGCTTTCCAAGGTAAGTTGGTATCCAGCCTTTCCCTCGATTGCAGTCCTGATCCAGGAAGTCAACATGAAAAGACGGGGAAGACCAGTGATCTTGCATTTAGCCACAAAGATGGATCGAGGGACGAGAATGGCATAGAGCAGATCGAAGGTGATTTCACCATGGCTTGTAAGGCGCTTTAAGCTTGCGAGCGTATTCTTGAAATCGGCAGCAATTGTTTTGTTGAGAAGCTCAACTGAGTTTATAAGATGGGTGTCTTGCTCCGAGCGACGTTTCTTGGTTTGAAGATCCTTGACGTAGGCAAGGAAATTGTCATGGAACGTGATGAATAGCTCTGGGTCAAGCTGACAATTTATGAATAAACTGGTTCTATTATATACAGAAGGGTCATACCTCAAGTGGATCAGAGTTCCAGGAGATTCCAGGCCATGACTGAATCACGTCTTTACAAGCCTTTAGAATATATTCACTCTTGACGACAAGCTTGAAGGTAGGTTCTAGATTCTCGCGTTGAGGCATAGTGCGAACGATGCTAAATATCGCTTGAGTTGGGATGTAAACGACAATAATCTGGAAATACGCACACAAAGCTAAAGTCTCTCCACTGGTCGTTTGTCCCACTGGACATAACTGGTAGCCTCTCCACAGTGATGTGTGGACTGGTGTTCTACATAAACCAGATCCTGTTAGATGGCTATGTATCAACGGCGAATTCAACTTACTCGGTATTTCCATCCTTTAGACCATCGGCTGTAGTAGTAATCAACTCGCTTGACCTTCAAAGAAGGAACTGGCATAGGTTCATCCTTGGTGACAGTAGAGGTGGACACCTCTGACTCGTCATCCTCTCTGACCTTCTCTTCAATACGAAGAGTGGAAGTAGAACCAGAAGCAGAGTTTCTGGACAAGAGAGAGAGACGACGATGCATGTTGGGCAGGTAGGTAGTGAAGGAAAGACCTTTCCAACACTCCGATACTTATGTGAAATCCCTGTGAATTTGGGATATACCAAACCTATCAGAACCTGTTGACCCTTGCTCTGATTTTAATTGACCTGTACCTGGGCGTGGTGTGAGCGGTACCGGGCAGTGCGACTCTCACGTCTATGACTCCGCATTGCCTTCATGACGTGCACTGACTCTTGCAAACTTCCATTTCCTCATAGATGAAAGCTGGGCCACCAATAACGAAACTGAAAGCTATCTTAAACACTGCCTTTAGAATGTTTTAGGGAACGCGAAGACTCACAACAGTAAAATGTCAGTCAGAAATAGACGTTATCCTGAAGCCCGATATCCAACGCGTTATAATGCTGCGAGTTCGCCGGGACGTAAGTAATTCATAATTTCTTTTTGGAAAAAACGCGTTTACTTTGTTTTGAAGCGCGTCTCGTCCATTTGTTAGCCTATCTTTCGAGGCTAAATGTGAAAAATGCGCTTTGCCAACTCAAATGGGGCTCAAACTCAGGGCAAAGTCGAAGCAATTGGCGACAAAGTTGACAGAAGTTGACAGGGGGCTGTGGACAGAGATACCGGGAATTGCCGTGCTTAACGGTTATGTCAAGTTCCAGTGGCGCCCATCATCTGCTCGTTCCTTCGCACCTTTCCAACTTGTGACCATTAAATAAATAAATTTCGATACCGGGTTACATATTTAGCAGGGTCCATTGCTTGGGTACATCTGAATCGTAGTGCTGGCAAATACGAATGAACTGCGACGAGACCAATTTTCAGTGCACAAGTAACACGTTTAGACGTCGTGCGATTCGCGAGCGCTCCCACTGTTCTGTTTCAAATACGAGTCAAAAGAAACATACGATGGGCAATACTTTATCACAGAAGAATATACATAGCACAATGCAAAGGTTACCAATAACACGACAATCACCAAAAAGGAACACCCCCAAGGGTGGAATGAAGCAAGTGCTGCAAAGCCTCCCATACAGACGCCTCTCCCTGCTGCTCAAATTTACAGTCAAATATTTTTGGCAGCTGAGACCAAGCCCTCTCTCGAAATTCCACAAAGTCCTCCTTGAGCTTTCTCAAACAAGCCTCGCAGACGCTCTCATTAAACATCTCCCAATCCCCATCACTCCATACATCCAGCGGGTCATTCATCGGCCAACTAATGATGCTTTTAGCACATTCACATCGAGCTGTCAGACACGCCTCCCTCGAGGTGCATTCCGGAGGGTTTCTGCCAAGCATGAACGACAACACCTCCTTCGTAAGCTCCATTTGCGGGGTATAACCATCTCGAATGATCGTCTTGACATTAGACGGAATCGTTGGCTGCCACAAACGGTGCGCTTCGATGGTGGAGATATTAAACTTGCAAATATCGTATAAAAGCAACGGAAGCGCCCAGGCGGTATCTTTGACCCGACAAACTACTGCGAGAAGCTTGAGTCGGTTGTCGAGGTCCGAAGCACCAGGGTTCAAGTTGGCGTTCGAATTCGATGCTTTATGGCGCCTTTTGTCCCAGCCTTGGAGGGTCAGCGGAAATAGTGTGTAAAGATGAGCCAGCGCTCGTCGTTTAAGTACTGGCACTGCGTATCGATCGCTGAGAGAAAGAATAACACGGATGACTTCTATGGATGCATGACCAGGAGGTGCTTCGAAATATCTAAAAAAAGACGCAAGAAGAAAAAAGTATTGAATGTAAGCTCGAGAATAGAACGAAGGATCGACATACGATATATCATGTATTGCTTTCAAAAAGTGCTCGAAAGCGCTCGGTGGTTCGGGAACATGTATCGTGGTGCATTTTGGGACATCGTCGACCATGTTGGAGTTGATTCCATGATTCGATGTCGAAGCTGTATTAGAGGAAAACCAGGCAATTGCCTTTGGGTCTGCCGCACTCGTACCAGGGCCCGCGAGAGATAGTGCAGAACCAATACCACCGGGATACATTCGCATCGTTTTTCTTTCCTCTGCCACTTTTTCTCGAATGACAGGCGAGTATTGAGTCACGAGTCCTTCGTAGACTTGAAAACGTTTCGTTGAATGTGCATCAGAGCAGACAATCACTAGATTTCCATCGTCATATCCCCAATCATAAGAGGAGTTTGGTTGTTGGTTTAGCCCCTGACCATTGGTCAGTTGTTTCGTGCGAACAGGGGACGGTGTTGGTGTTGGAAATGCCATAAAATGTCGTTTGGATGCTGTATAACTGCAAGGATGAGGATTAACTCGATTCGCTCAGCCAAACCAGGAGGCAACAAACATGGACAATTTGAGCTGACGCGAAACTTCGTGTCATCATGCAACTAGGTTCATTTTCTCAACCCAGCTTGCCCAACTTGCATCCATGAAAGAGCTTTGAGATATCAAGAGATCATACACGATATTGATAGAATTATATATAATGGCTAACCGCTACGGACGATACGTAAAAACTGGCTGGCATGTTCCGACCCACGTTGCTGCCTGTCCTCTGAAACACCTACACAGGGAAGTTATCAACAAGCAGACTAATATTAAAGTACAGAAAGCGACAGAATAAGTATAGTGGCAATAAAGCTATGTATATATTTTTGAACAGCAAAGCCGCGCATTCGGGAAAGAGGCAGAGTCATAGAGTGGTGAGCGAGAGAGAGAGGACACAATCAACTGGGTGGACGGGGATATGAAGTTTTACTACCCTAAGTTATATGTATGTATGTATCAAGTTGTACGTATGTATGAGCAAATTGAAGGGAAAAAAAACAAGGCAGAAGTTGAAATTTTGAAGGAAGAAGAAACCTCTGTCCAGTACAATCGCGTCAAGCCTATTAAATAATAGGTCCATAGCCACCCAATATCCATCCAATGCTCTCTCTTTCAACCACAAACTATCAACCAATTATCGTGCATATGGGTGGAAATTATGGCCACCACGCTGGCTTCTCTGTGGGCCAACTCCAGCTCCACTCATACCCCCAGGTGCACCCCTTGGGCCTCTAGGGATATTGGGGTTCATTCCACCACCACCACCCATCATGCCCTGACCTCCACCTCTTCCCATGCCGCCCATACCACCTGCGCCTCCCATACCTCCCATACCGCCCATTCCCATCCCCATTCCCGGTCTCATGCCACCACCAAAGTTGCCCATACCAGCAGCCATCATAGGGTTCATGCCTCCAGCACCCATGCCCCCTCCCATACCGCCCATCATCGCAGGGTTCATACCCCCACTTGTCATCTGGAACATCCGGGTGTAAAGAGCAGCCAATTGCTGTGGGTCGAAAGGCGTATTCCCTGAACCCATCCCTGCAGCAGCCGCAATAGGGTTGGTGAAATTTCCTTGTTGGGCATTGAATGTGCGAGGTGCAGCTTGTCCAGCTCCTGTTGCTGCGCCTTGAGCGAACTCTCCGCCCGAACTACCACCTGCACCACCTTCCTCGCCCGAGAAATTGTCACGCTGGTATCTTGGTTGAGCGAGCTTGACATCGATCTGTTACCTGTCAGTTTTGTTCATTGTACAAAAGTAAATTAATTTTACATACCAGTTTACCGTCAATTTCAAGATTTCCGAAACCCAAGAAAGGTTGAACATTTGTATCCTCAAAAGAAACAAAACCAAAACCCTTGCTACGACCAGTCTCACGGTCTAACATGACGGTAGAGTCAATGACTTTACCGAACTGAGAGAAGAATTCTCTCATAGATTCCGAGGTTACACTTCCAGCAAGTCCACCGATAAACAATTTGGTCGCTCTTTGGTGCTCTTGCCTTGGAATAGCACGTTTGGGATCAATCTAATAAATCAAGTCTCAGGTCATTATCAAAACTGAAACGAACACAAGCCGAAAAGGGTCTGAACTTACAACTTTACCGTCGAGATAATGTTCTCTGACCATAACCGCATTGACGCTTGCAGGGTCTTCAAAGGTTAAGAAGGCAAAACATCTTGAACGACCAGCAGCGTCGCGCATAATCGTACATGCATCTACTTTGCCGAATTGACTAAAATATTCTCGTAGTGTTTCTAATGGAAGCAGGAAAATTGAGCTACGAAAAAATGAAATAATAAATTTATATCTACCATCTGTAGTATCCCAATTAAGACCTCCGATGAACATCTTGCTATAAAATTTGGACGTTTGCGTTGCCAAGCGTAGCGATGATTGCACAGAGGTGATTTGAGGAAGGTAAGCGACATGATATAGAAGGATGAAAAGATTGCTATTAGTATCGGTAACGTAGACAGTGTGTGATTTGACAGAGGAGAGAAGAGGAAGGACTCTACTGTGGACCATATCGACGTGCGGGGTAGCATAGCCTAGACCTAGCAAAGGATAGCGATACGCTAGAGCTAGCTTAGACGAGCGACTGACTACGCAAGAGTCTTCTACAGACGCGACAGGTAAAGGCACCATCATCATCACAAGGCCGATTACAAGATGGCCCCACAGCAGATGCCTCGAGGTAGGTATGAGGGATAGAGGTAGCCAAAAAAATCCTTTTTTCAGCAAATGAGGAAAAAAAGAAAAATTCTTACCCTTCATCCTTCATTTCTGACGGACGAATGGAACGCTCAGTTACTGGAATATGTTGGTAAGCACCATCACCACGCGAAGGTGCGTCCGAGTGGTAGTCTGAAGGCTGGGGTTGTTCGTAAGTTGGAATTTTCTGCAGTACCGGCGCGTTAAAAGCAGGCTGGTTTGCAGTGCCGTTAGCCGGTGCTGAAGATGAAGCACCGGTACCATTCGCGTATGGTTTTTCCGTTGCTGTTGTCGTGTTCGTTGTCGTCGTTGAGGTCGTCGTTGTCGCGGGCTTGGAAGAGACTTCCGGCGTGGGGGCACTTGGGGCTGGCGACTCCTCTGCAGGTTGCTCCGCAGAATGCAATGCCTCGGTGTCATCGTGAGTAGGGTCCAAATCTACCTCGTCATTACCATAAAGATCTATAAAAGTGTTTAAAAACCTTAATTCTAATAATTTTAGTCGCTACTCACCGCCATAGAGGTCAGCGTCGAGGTCGGACATAGTGGTGGTTGGAGAGCAAAAAGTGTGTGAGGTTAGCAGTAAGCGTGACAGGGATTCATTGACGAGTCAGTGGTCACATTTGTGACTGGGTCACTCACGCGCTCGGACCAGCCAATGAGCGTGATCGATCTCATTCCGTTTGAACACCGCTATTGAAAAAAAAAATTGGAGCAAATTTCTAGCGAAAAATGGTCGTCATCATCGTCAGCATTGTCGAGCATATGAATTGGCTCAGTAATGTATCGCATCAATATAAATGCTTTCTCATCCATCTGACATGAAAAGGTCCGCCAAGTCAAATCAGATAGCGGTTGATATCTTTATTTATCGCGAACTTATAGCCTGCTATCTCTTTGCATACGCTCATCAAGATGACTCCGGTTGTCAGTAGGATTGGGATACTTGGTGAGTGCCATTGTGCTTAGAAGCTGGCTATATGCGCTGATCGCGATGCAGCTTTACAGGGTGCCTTCGTGGAGCATAAGGCCGCACTCGAGAGATTGCCATATCACAGAAAGCTAGAGGTCATATTCGTGAAAACCCCAGAGGAATTAGCACAATGCGATGCTTTGATCATCCCTGGCGGAGGTAAACCATACCACACCTATGCTTCATAGCCTAATCTAATACCAGGTCAATCTGTTAGAAAGCACAACGATAGCGCTGCTCGCACGACTATCTGGATTGTTTGAACCTCTCAAGGAATTCGTGAAAGACAAACCTGTATGGGGCACTTGCGCAGGTGCCATTCTTCTATCCCAAGTCGCAGAAAACACCAAGAAAGGTGGCCAGGAACTACTTGGTGGAATGTCCATCACTATTGCCCGCAATGGCTGGGGCTCACAGGCATGTTGACAGTTGTGGCAGGTACAGAGACAAAATTAACACTCATGCAGGTTGAATCATTTGAAGCCGAGCTAACAGTGTCAGGCTTAAAAGACCCAGAACGTCCATTCAACGGCTTCTTCATCCGTGCACCTGTACGTGGCAATTAACCGCTGGAGGTCATGAATCCGTGCTAATCAATGGACTCAATTCAACCGCCTTATATAGGTCGTTGTAAAGCTCCATCCAGGCCCCGAAGACCCGCCGATCCAAGTTATTGCCAGCCTCTCGCCAAATCTCCTTCCACCTGCACTTCAATCGCCAGATCACTCTGACGAACCCAAAACCTTTGTCGGCCTCAGACAGGGACTTCACTTCCTCACGACATTCCACCCAGAACTGACCAACGACGACCGATTCCATGAATATTTTGTTCGCGAATGTGTCTTCGCCAACAAACGGACATGAAACCCCGGTAGCCCCACTGGATCAGATATTTTGAACGGCATTTTGAAGAAGCTCTTCCTGTCTTTTGGAGATAGAAGACCTTTATACACGTATTATGGATGACTCAGGCACTGGGAGAGCACGGTCTTTCACTTATCCAACTAGACATACCCGATCCCACTCCGAGTGACTTACTTATCTCTATCTATCTCATTAGACGATGAATAATACTACTATCGCCTTTGGCAATTATTTCAAGCTTATACCGCGGTGAAGACGCCATGCAACTAGATTCCAAAAATATCATGACCGCCTATCATCCCCGATTTCCTGGCTTGCACAGAAAGAACACTCCCACGGGGAATACAGTTCCACTGAACTCATTCTGTGCCAGCATGGCACACATCGGAAGCGCGAATGCCCTGTCAATGACGATTATATTGGAGCCATTTACTTATATACCCTCGTAATCTCGCCGTTCAGAACCTTTACTTGCTGCATTGCCCCAGAGTGCGCAACCTTCCAAGTTCTAGGCAGTCGCCCTCTTCTAAGCTCAACATTTCTGGCTGGTTCACGAGACGATTAACATGTTCTCGATACCCAAACTCATCTCTGCTCTAACAGGGGTAGGCCTTCTACTTTCTTCCCTGGCAGGCGTCGACGCTCGAGAGCTGCGCAAGAAGGAGATCCACGCACGACAAAGAGAGGCTGCTGAAAGATATCAGATTCGTCAACTTGTCGACACCGATGGTACACAAGCAAAGAAGCCCCCAATGAAGTTTTCAAACCCCAAGGCTAATCGTGAGTCATAGAACCTCTACCGTTGCTCTGGGATCGCACACAGGCTAACGATTATCGTCCCTAATGCCATAGAATTTTTCGTCAATGGGTCGACGATCCCTGATGTCGCATTCGATGTGGGCCCGAGCTATGCTGGCCTTTTGCCTATCAGTGGAGATAAGAATGAGAAGCGAAAGGTATTTTTACTGCTCTATTTTTATATTTCGTGCTATACCCTCTTTTTCCATTTGCTTGAGTCGCCTTCAATCTTGCATTACATGTGTCATTCTGAAGCGATTTCGTTCTTTTTACCCAAACCATATATTTACTTATGATGACCATGAGAGTTCACTGTGCTTATCGCATTTATTTTTGCCTCCTCCCATTTCTACGACACTTGCCGTAAATTATACAGCTTTTCTTCTGGTTCTTCCCTCCCGGACCGACAGGATCTGCTGATGACCTTATTTTCTGGTGAGACCTTCTTTTTCACTTGCTAATACAAATCCATATAAATTCCTGTCGTTGACATATTTGAAAATAGGACAAACGGTGGTCCGGGATGTTCATCCTTAGAGGGCTTCTTACAAGAAAACGGGGTATGCTTTAGTCCTCCTTTCCCACTTTTGAATGCATTCAGACGCTCATGCGATATTGCTTATTCACAGCCTTTCTCTTGGGCGCCAGGCACAGCTCACCCTACCATTAACCAGTTTAGTTGGACCAATCTTTCAAGCGTTCTGTGGGTTGAACAACCTGTTGGAACTGGTTTCTCTCAAGGAACGCCTAACATCAAGGTTTGCGCAAACAGGTCGTTTTTCTAAAAATATTGATACTGATCATGACTTGACGCAGAATGAGGATGACTTGGCTGCCCAACTTGTCGGTTTCATGCAACAGTTCTTGGAAGTTTTCCCTGAAATGAAGATGAAGAATTTGTATTTGACTGGAGAGAGTGTAAGCACCTTTGTCCATAACCACAGCGGCTCTTTTCTGAAGCTTTCTGGATTCGACATAGTATGCTGGAACCTATATTCCTTGTGAGTGTATCGCTTTTGTCGTACGCTGCAGGTGCTGAGTATGACAAACTCTAGATATCGCCAATTACATATATCAACATCCTGGTGCTCTGGACCTCAATTTGCAAGGAATGTGGATCTCTGATCGTGAGTTTCAATAGGGACCATCTTGCTTTCTGCGATGCTTAAAACATCTTTTTAGCCTCCATTTCATGGGACGTCGTTCTGCAACAAATTCCAGCTCTCAACTTCGTCAAAAAATATAACGGTGTATTTTCGTTGAAGTTAGTGCATTCAATAACCCAGCTCACAATTTCATTTTACTCACATTGGTGATGTTTCCAGTCAAACCTTCATGAATGAACTACAGGTCGTCTCAGACAAATGCAAATACACCAACTATACCTCTACGTTCCTTACCTATCCACCCAACGGCACTCTCCCTCTTCCTGGAAAGTCCACATTCGCCGATAGAGGCTGCGACATCTGGGACATGATATTCAACGCTGCTGTTACCGTAAATCCAGCATTCAACATTTACAGAATCTTCGATACGTTCCCAATACTGTGGGATGTGCTCGGATTCCCGTGCGTTTCTCCCTTTCTCTCGTTCATCATTTTTAAACTAAAATGATCACTTTACATTTTAACAAGTGGCTCGTTCCCTGAAGCCCAAACGCCACTTTACTTCAACAGAACCGATGTAAAGAAAGCCATTCACGCGCCTCTTGACGTCAACTGGGAGGAATGCTCAGATGTTAATGTCTTCCCTCACGGAGATGCCAGTTTGCCTCCAGCACTGACCGTCCTTCCGAGTGTGATTGAAAATAACAACCGAACTGTGATCGTACATGGGTTGGCGGATTTCATCTTGATTGCTGAGGGGTACGTTGCTGCTCTTGTTAATTTACGTCAGCCTGAGGACGAATTGCTCATTACTATACACATTATAGGACCCGTATTGCTATTCAAAAGTTCGTCTTACTGATATGTGTAGATGCTCTGTGCACTGATCCATGACTATTTTGATAGCATGACATGGGGAGGAATGCAAGGATTCCAAACACCCATCGCTGACGACAGCTTCATCGTCGATGGAGTGGGCGCACTTGGAACAATGCATCAAGAACGTGGCCTGACTTATTACGAGGTCGAATTAAGCGGTCATATGTATGTTATTTTCTATTCGCAGTTGACGGTCACTGAGCTCATTATTATCTTTTAGGGTTCCTCAATTCTCTCCCGTGGCATCCTTCCAAATCATGCAATTCCTCATGGGCTTCAGAGACACGCCCTGATCATCTAAACACTGACGAAAAAGGGTTCTCTTATCATGACGAGCAAAACAGAAATAACGACACTGATGACTCTATGACGCGTCATCGACAGAACCCGTTGCTAAAAATGTGTATTCATCTCGTTAACTGCACCTCCAATAAATGTATTTTTATGCATAACAGCTTTATCAGAAGATACATATCCATCCACCCTAAATCCAAGCTGTTGGTTTTCCAAAAACGCAATTTATACCTTCCAAGGCAAGGCAAGTTTGAGTCATCAGAAGGCTTTACAAAATTATCCCCCATCTCCGCCTTCTCAACCATATGGCGACGCATCCACATAGGCACATTTCTTCCACTCCAAAACATCGCCTTTATCCGTCACACCCTGAACATAAAACCGTATCTTCCCATAACCATCAACCGGAATCCCCAAATTTTTCGAAATCACCGTAAACTCGTTTTTCTTCCCTCCCAAACCAGAGGTACCCACCCATATAGCTTTGTCCACACCACCCACAGTAACACCATCCGTATAAGCTTGAGCGTAAATATTGAAATAGATGAATTTCGGGAACCAGGGAATGGTGGGTTGGATATTCCATGCTGAGAGCGGGTCCTCAGGGGACGTGATAGACGGGGTGACGTTGGGGAACGTGCTCGCCACATCCCATGAAAGAGTCCCCTCGAATGGAGATGCCCCATTGGTGGTCATCTTCGCTTTGTAGTCTGCCCAAAGAATGAGACTTTCATCTTCCCGACGAGATTCAGGAAGGTGCGGGTAGACGTTAATCTGCCCTACGAGGAAAGACAGCTGTAATGCAACTTCTGGCGTTTCTGTTACGACTGCGAGAATAACGCCAAGGGCAATGGAGGTACACGATGGAGCTGTTGGACCCGACTTGACACTGAAGTGGATGGACAGTTTGGTCCACCCATTCTGGAGTTCAGTGGTATCGCTGGAGACTATATCGCAGTTTAAGCCGTCTTGAACGAGGCCAATTGGTTTGACTCCCAATGCGATTTCAGTGTCTATTCCATCGAGTACTCCAGCGTCCACCTTGTAGATGAGGTGCGCAACGTAGATACGCTGTAGGGTGACATCTAAGGAATGGATCGGTAGCCATAGAGAGCGATATGCAGCTGTGTCTTCTGTGGACCCCTCGCAAGAGATTGTAAATCGCACAGAATTTCCACCGTTCCAAGCATCGTCAAAGCAGAAAGCAGAAAGTGCCTCGGGTATGGTGTCCTCTCTTTCGTCTTCCCATTGTAGGACCGGACGAGGCCAGATAAGATCACCCACACTCGTTTGTTTATCCACGTCTGTCCACCCATTGTCGCTCTGGAACACCTTGGAACCCTCAGAGAACCACAATACCCCACTCCCTGGACAGAAATTCGTCCAGAAAAACACATTTGCGGGATCAGGAGGAGAACGGCGATCGAAAAATGCACTAAGCGGCTGGAATGGGCCATGCACACAAGGCAGTTCGTTGGGACGACGGGGCGGTACTTCCGGTACGTCGACAGTTCCTGATACAGGCCCAACCCAAAGCTTGCTATCATATTCCCACCACTTATCCCAGTTCCAGCCCGGTTTATCTTGTTCGCTTTCCCAGGTCCATGCTTGTCCAAAGAGCGCAACGCTGAGACCCAGTGAGTTGGGAGAAATGTGGGAGATGGCCTTGTAGCATCCGAATCCGCCGCCTCCATGTGAACCGCGGCCCCAAACGTCGACGCCCATATAAATATCCTGAAGATTTTTAGGAGCGATTTTTGAGGGCGATTCAGGTGTATTTTCGGTGAGTGTTGAGTCAAGAGACATGAAATATTGTGCTGTTGTCAATGGGTAGTCAGGACTCCACTGCAGGGATGTTAGATACAACCTAATCAACAGTTTTTGTATCTCTCACAGTGTAGTTAGAGAAAAAGGTCGACGAGGACAGGAAGAAAGGGAGATTTAAGCTGTTAAGACGATCCTGCCATGCCAGTCGTCCGTCAATAATAACGCTATCATACCTGAAAAAATGACAAAGGGTCAATTAAAAAATAGGTTTATGAAAATTAGGAACTTACCAGCTGACCTCTCCGTGAGGTCCAACTTTGTCCAAAATTTCAGATTGCAGCAAAGTGATCCAAGCAGATAACGACCGGGTTTGTTCGAAGCCACCTTGCAGAGGACATTCAAAGTTCAGAAGATACCCGTCGAATCCGCGATCTCGAGCTATCTCAGCCAGGACTCGAGAGTAATATGGAGACATGGGCAGATTGAGCTTTAGGCCAGGCTCTACCTGACCTGTCTTTGAGGTAGGTAGTTTGCCGATGACCAGACGAAGACAATCTTCCTCTGCACCTCCTTCAAAAATTCTACGAGAAATTAGAATTAAACTGGGTACAAGACATTGTAAATTGAGAGGCCTACAAGGTTCCAAGCATCTTCACACCTTGCCTGTGCGCTGCAGAGATCCATCCTGGTGGTGGTATAGTCACACGATGATGAGAGAAACTGTATGGATGAGACTAAATAGGTTGTTCATGATAAAAATTCAACTTACTAGATAAAAGTCGAGCACAAAGACCAAAAGTTGAAGGTATATGAACGAGCAAAGAAGCTCTCAGTGTATCCCCCCTATTTATATGTGCGAGCAGAGGTTGACACCAGATTCATGTTATGTAGTCTTTCTTGCTCGCCTTATAATCATGGCAAACCTGTTATAACAATCAGAATAAAATCCATAAAATAATGAATAATTCTTACCAAGAGCTTTCCCTTGCCCTGAGCGTTTAAATCGATACTACGCGCGCGATATGGCAGAACATTGTCGTATTGATCGTGCTTTCTCTTGAACCACCAATCATCCAACTCTTTGAGTGATTTAAAGTACAGAGGCTCTGATGGCTCTGGTTCAATCGAGCCTCGCAGTGGCATCTTGAACTCGGGTCGACGACGGCGAACTCAAAGAAGGGTCAATGACGGAGTCCACGTCCCTGAATATGCGGTTAAAACTCCGACAACAGCCTCCGTCATCGCGTCGCGTGATGAGCTCAATTATTTAATTGGTCTTTTCAATTTCTCCGTCTTCCTTGAACAGTCGCTTTTTATCGTTAAACAATGTCAAGAATTCCTCAGCCGTCGTCGTCTAGGACGACCTCTTCATTGAAACCGCCGTCCACGCCAACCAGGACACGTATTTCGTCCACTGTTGGCTCGAGCACGCCGACACCTTCTTCAAGAGTTAGAACACAGTCCAGTACGGCGCGGACCACAACGCCAAAGCCTGGAGCAAGGACACCTGCTAAACCGAAGCCGGTAGAGGAGCCACCAATGCCAGCTCCTGCCTTGAGCATCAAAGAGGCCATTGCTTTGAAACGAGCAGAAGCCAAAAAGGCTCAGCAGAAACAGTCGGGAGGTGGACTGGGAGACATGTCGACGCTTGAAGACGCTCTCCCCGACATTCCTGCACATAAACAAGAAGAAGAGGACTTGTTGGGCCGTCTTCCAGTCAGAGACACCATTGACCGAGCTCGAAGCACAGGTACGAACCACAATGTCCTTTTAAAGTCGTGCTGAGCTCAATCGTAAGGTTATTGCTGAAAAGGTGTTTTAAATCTTGCAACTCGCTCTTTGCCTTGTTTGCCTTCGGCGCTGTTCGAGATCCACTTGAATATCACCCCGGATCCCCTTAAATCAGTGACCGATGAGCCAGTCTTGCCTCCCTTGGAATCTAACCCCAGACGAAGAGGCAACAAAGAAACGGCGTGGTTCGAAGCTCAGGATCTCACCGTTCTTAAAGCTTGGAACAATGAAATTACTGAGATTCAGCACGAAATATCCATGTTCGGCTCCCTCAAGACGGTCGATGTAGGTTTCTACTCTGATGGGGGAACGCCTAGCGCTGACGACTTCATTTAATTTAGTTGCATAAAAACAAATTAACGTCTCTTCCCAACAGTTTTGCAGATCTTACATCTCTTACAATCTTGGATCTGTCCCACAACGCCCTCACCTCGCTTCCTGAAAATATCTGGGCGCTTCCTCAACTCACAACGCTCAACATTTCGCACAATCAGCTCACAGAGCTACCTTTCAACACTCCATTCTCTGCTCCAGATGCTCACAAGAGAGCAAACCAGTACACAAGCAGCAGCTTCTTTACACCAGCTGTTGCTCGTGCCATCACTCCCCTTCCACATCTTTCACTCCTGGACGCCTCTCACAACAAGATTTCTGCGAATGCTATCCATGACAGAGTTCCTACGTCATTGAACAAGATCGATCTGTCGGGAAATCCATTGGGACAATCTACCGCACTACTTCGTACTCTGGGATCGCTCAGACGTCTCAAAGAAGCCCGATTTGAGAAGGCACAGATTGGGGACGACTCATTCCCCTCTGACCTCTTCTCAAGTACTCCATTTGCTTCACTCCGCCTTTTGGACCTGTCAGAAACGCAAGTAAATCTCGAAGTAGTTCAACGCGCTCTTCAATCCATGACCCAAACCCTCAACTTTGATTTTGCCAACGATGAGCCTCCGGAAGGCGTTACTCGTGTGCTGGTGGGCAAGAGGATCATCAAGGAGGCGTGGGAAATTGAACTGGAGCGACGGTCAAAGTCGAGGCAGGCTGCTACGGTGAACTACACCGATGACTGGGACGAACCAGCACCCAAGCACTCTGCTCGGTCTGATAGCCGTACGTCGACGGTTTCTCCGACACCAGCCGCGGCAAGTAGGGCACCAGCAGCTGTTAAGCCGGTACAACCTAAAAAGGAGATCCTGAAGGAAGCATGGGAGATTGAAGCTGAACAGGGGTTGTTGACTGAAGGAGGCAAACGGAGGGCTAGGGCTATGGCGGCAGCTGCTGCTGCATCGCACGATGATGGTGTTCATGGAAGCGCCGCGCCTCCCTCACCGCCTCCCACGTCATCGTCATCAGGCTTGAGCAGTCCGCAGTACTACAATGCAACTTCACAGACGCTCAGTCTTCCTGCGTCTGCACCTCTCGCAAAAAGTTCCGGTCATGGACGTTCGTTCTCTGTGGTCACATCTGCTATGGCTGCTACTTCTTTATCGCGCACTGAACACCTTTCAGTCCCCACTCCCACACTGCCACTTTCAGTGATAGTTGCTCTCCCATTCGCAAGCACACTCCGCGTGCTCAACCTCTCCAACAGGCGGATGGACAAGTCATTTTGCCTACCCAGCCACTCTGACAGCGTCACGGGCTTTTTGCCTGTATTGGAAGAGCTGGATCTGGAGGGGTGCAATCTTGGTGATCTTGTACAGGTGTATGAAGCTTCTGAGAGTGTATCTGGGAGCAATACTCCACCGAGGAGGAGGAGTGAGATGGTGATTCCTACACTAACAAGGCTGTTTCCGAGTTTGCGTACGCTCAATCTTTCGTACAATAACCTCAGCAATGCATCGATGACGTCTGAAGCGCTCACTGCACTCATCTTGGTCTCGCCAAACCGTCGCGGCTTGAGGCACCTTCGCTTGAGGGGTAACAAGATTACAGAGCTGGATGGGCTGGCTAGTCTTGCTGAGGCGTTCCGGGGTAACAGAGACAACCAGGCATGGAAGATGGAGGAAATTGATGTGAGGGATAATGAGATTGGAAGACTCCCGGCAGAGCTTGGGTTGTTGCCACTTGATGTCTTCTTGGTGGACGGTAATACGTGGGTACCTCCAGCGCAGTGATTGTGTATTTTTGGCTCACTTTTTTTTATGTTGTTGCAACAGATTCCGAGTGCCACAACGGCGTGTCTGGGAGAGGGAGGGAACGAAAGGACTTTTGAGCTGGTTACGTGGGCGTATTGAGTGAGGCGCCTACATTGACAGACTGAGGTTAGTTGCGGGCGAAGTTGAGAGCAGTTTGTAGGCACCGTGCTTGCACCTGCATTTTTTTTTCGTCCTTTTTTTCTCTCGTACATTTGTATTTAGCTCGAGTCATTTCATTGTTTCGAGTCACAAAAACCAGCAATCATTAATCACACACGGAGTACTATATTATAATGGATCGATTTCAATATATTGTTGTTGACAATGGCAGTGGGGACTGCGATCCACTTCTGAATTTCTAGAATTTTCGGTTTTTTACTCTCATAAAATTACGACAAAATTCGAGATGTTCAGTGGAGGTGAGCGATTTTGACTCTTTCAATTGTCTGACTGTAAATACCCGACCGGACAGCCACGTTAAGTAAATGCTCAATTTTTTGCGTCTATTGCGCCGGTGCATTGTATATTCTTTGTACAGTAAAGACTGTCTTCACTTGCTCGCGGAATGGGAGCGGAAGAGGTCAACTGAGATCTAAAGAGAACGACGGAACATCGAATGAGTGGGATTCCATAACAGATTACTGAGGCCGCCTTTTCCCACACAGTGAGAAGCCCAAGTTCTGCATCGTGACTGGCCCAAAACAGCCAAAAACAGCCTATGTAGCGTCTATACTATAGCCATGGACTTCGCGTATGTGGGGTAGTAAACTAGCGCAGTACTTTGAATGCAATATGGTATATAAAGAGCTGAGGACAAGTATATAAAGGGCATCCCTCTGAGAAGTTACCTGTATACAACCACCGCCCTTCAAGTTTTCTACCAAGTCATAGATACATCCTTCGTCAAAATCCTTATTAAACTCCTACATCACTACGATGTCCTTAGAGCGGAGAAAAAGCGACATTCCCTTTCCGGCCATGGACATATTAACCGATAATCCAGAAGTTTTATTAGAGGGCCCGTCTACTGGAGACAGTAGTGCTGGTATGTCCCGTGTGTCTTTGCGAAGGAGAACAGAAGAAACCCATTATTCCCCTCTATCGTCGCATTCTCGCCTTCACTCTCGTCGGTCCATCTCCATGCATCATCCTATTAACACCAACCGCGTTGAAATTCCGTTGCCAACAGCTTCAACCATGAAACACTCGAAGCTTAATTCGAAGGCTTCAACTGCTAGTCCCGGTGAGTACTGCTCTTTATTTCGCAATTGTATGACACATTCAATGACTGACCAATGGAATTTGACGATGTGTTAGTCGAATCACAAGATACCGCCTCCTCGTCGAAGCTGACTTCATCCGACAAACTTACAGCCCTGCCCGAAGTGGTAGGAAACATGTCATTGAATCCGGTTTCGGGGGTAGCGGCAAGGCTTGCCCGGTCATCGTCTTTTGCCATGAATAGTGTCAAGCGGTCATATAGGCACAGCTTGGACGCCAGTAGCTCTCTTCCTTCCTTCGCCGTCACCCATCCTGAGCAGGAGAAGTCGCAGGGCCAAAGTGTGCCAATTCCGAGAGAGACGAACAGGCCACCGAATCTCAATCGCTTGACGCCTGACAATGCCTCAACTCCTAGACAAAGACTGATGTCCATCGAGAGCGACAGACACTCTGCACCAAATGTTGGAGGGAATAAGCAAAGTGAGTACAGCAGGATACGTTCACTTTTATCGACGCGCTCTAATTTGCCGCCATCAATAGATTTCAGCGCTGATCGCATCACACGAGCAAGTGATTCCATTATCTCAAATCCTCGAACGCGCCCAAAGACTTTCATGGGCCACGCTCGAGATGCGGATACATCTAAGAGTCAAGCGCTAAACTCGCGGTCACAAAGCCCTCCCCGATCACGCGCCAGTTCGCCCTTCCATTTCCTCCACCAATTATCCTCCGGATTCCATCGAAGCCATCGACCCGTTGCACCCGAGGAACCCTTCATCCCCATCAACCCATATAAAATCAACTTTTCACTTCCATGTTGTGCGTCATCCAGTCCAGGTGATCTCGAAAACGGTGGCAGTTCCGCTACGAGCCAAGCATACGAATGCAATGACCTTATGCCTCAGGCAGTCGAGCCAGTCAAGAGCACGCTAAAAGACGCACTGAAATTCTTTGGCGACACGCTCCCCCGACAGCTATACCTCAACATACTGCTCCGCCTTCCCGCAATGTACTTCTCTCGTGTCGCTCGCGTGTTCGAAGACGCCGAGGTCAGCAAACCTGATATCCTGCGCATGATGAATGCGGGGTACGGCAGTTCCCGAATGGCGAATGCAGCGGCTCCGCCGAACCAACAAGCGCTGGGCGTTTCGGGGCAGAGCTCACCTGCGCCTCTCCTTCCTGATAACGTTAATTCGACGTCTAACCAAAGATATCCACCTACCATAAACGCTCTCGGCATGGCGGCTCAGGTCGCTGCTGCTCCTGCAGGCTCTGTGATTTTCACACCTCTGCCATTCCCTGATGAATGGACGCCAGGCACGGTTTCTCCGGCGCTCATTCGATTCAAACATTCGTGGGAGGCTTTCATTGACTCGCTCTTAAAGGAGTGGAAGACACTCAACGTCGTTTCGGCTCTTCTTGCATCGTAAGATTGTTTCTTTTTATCGATTCATTATTTTTGCTTAAACATTACATAGCGCTATTTTAACTATTTTTCAAATACCTGAAGCTGCTGACGACCCAGTCACGAGGACTTTGGCCTTGTTATCCCTCGTCTGCGCGTTGATGAGTCTCTCGTATGGATGTATGTATATCGTACGGTTTGGTACGATGAGGAGCATGTTTCATGCGTCTCGCTGGGCAGAGGTAAGAATCATCAACTGCCTCTTATACAATGAAGCGACACTGACGAACCTTTAAAAAATAGGAAGCGCAGAAAACTAAGACGTCAATCTTATGGAATGCATGGGTTCTCCTTGCTACACCCGCAGTATGGATGTCATGGGCGATGCTCCTTTTCATCTCTGCCATCCTCTCCTTCGTCTGGCGTACAGGCTCCGAGCTCGATCCGGAGGATAGACCTCCGTTGAGCGCGAAACTAGCACTCATACCCCGCATCATCATATCCACCATTCTGCTCATCGGTCTGATATACATCATCGCCATCGTTCGGACGCTCAAGAAGTACGGATCTCATCAGGGCTCGACTGAGGCGTTGTTGAGGGAGAGTGGTATTCGAAGGCAGTTCGAGCAGCATGAGAGTCACGCTCATTCCCCTGAGTTCATGCCACCGAATGTTAATTTGGACTCTCGGGACTATACTAGCGCTGGACGAAAGAACGGCTTGAGAGGTGGAGATGGTGTTGAGCCAGAGAGGAGGGGAAGGGCGCTCCATCGTGCGGTGTCACCAATGCCACGACGACGAGAAGAGCCCAATGCTAGTCAGGAGAAGATGAGCGCTAGTGAAAAGTCTTGGACGGAGCATATGAGGATGCATGGTAACCCACCTGTACCACAACGCCCTTTGGGATTGCCATCCACCGCTAAACCTTCCCTTCGGTCCAGCGCTGCGGTGGATCGCTTCGAGGGTCTTCCGTTACATTGACAGTTTTATTTTATAGGTTAGATAATATACCCTGCATATCGGCTTTTTGGAACACTCGAACTCTAGCAATACTGCCTCTTGATTGATTCGTTTCATCATCCTTTTTCGACTCCTTATCCATTTTCTCATTTCGAACATCTAGTTACCGCACCTCTTGTATCACGCACAGGCCCATCATATCCCCATCTCATAGTTTATATCATGTTTATCAGTAACTACACATTCATATTTTAGCACCATTACGAGTAATGACAGTAGAACTTAATGCGTAATTTGTTACATTACATTGTGCAGATTATGTAGCACTTTAAAACAGTTGAATTTCTTGAACACGCCTACACTCTAGAAACCTTGAGGAACACCTGGGCACCTTCAGCATCCCTAAGTTTAGGACGCTGGAAGATGGATAGATGATAATCGATAGGGGTGCTGGGACCATCGGGCAGCTCGAACGAGTACTCTCTAAGTAGGATGATGAGTAGAATCTGGCACATCGATTAGCAACGAATCCAAAGGTATGTTTTACGGAAGGATGACACACCTTCATTTGGGCCATTGAAAAGGTCCGTCCAATACAATGACGAGGACCCTCTCCGAACGTCCAAATACGAGCTCTGCTACCGAAATCTGCGTGCTCATGCTCATCAAACTGCGCATCTTCTCGGAGCCATCGTTCAGGATTAAAATCGTGCCCATCCTCGCCCCAAGTGGATTTGATACAATTAAGGAAATGGTTCGGAACGAGGACTTCAGTACCCTTAGCTACATGCACCTCATGTATGGCTTTCCCAGATGCGTCGATAATGGGTTCTCGGAGATGAAGAACGTCATCCTGTGCAGCCTGTAGTATTAGGTGTTACGGTGATTTAAATAAATGGTCAGGAAACATATATCGGCTCCATGAAATCTGAGCACCACTTACCACGCGATGAGTCTCACCGATCGAACCGTGTAAACGCAGGACTTCGGACACGAATGCGTCAAGGTATGGCAGAGCACCGTGGAGCTGGTTCCACGTAGGTTCGGCATTAGCGAAGGAGGTGAGCTCTTCACGGAGTCGAATCTGGACGTCAGGGTTTCGTGCGAGCTCAATGAAGGCCCACTGCAACATTTTTTGGGTTCAGATAAAGTGCCTGTGATAAAACCTAAAAACTTACAACCAAAGCGGCTATATAGAAATAAAGTTTCGATCAGTAAAAGGTTAACCTTAAGACATGTACAGATGCTGCGCAACAGGACGACTTACTAGCTGGAGGGTCCGACCCGGCCACCATAATGGATTGCATCTAGCAATATTAGCAGTTAAATCAGTACTTGCAACCTTATGAAAGGCATGGCCATCTACGCACCTGCGACGTCGCCTCGCCTATAGGAACTTGTGTATCATCCTTCTCGCCCTCACCATCGACTAAATCACAGGTCAGAATCATACAATGAAAGGAAGGTAAATTGTCTTACTGAGCATTTCAATCATCGACTTTTTTCTCTTGTGGTCTTCGACAACTCCAACATTGTTTCGACGCTCCGCGAGTATGCCGTCCATGATCTTCTTGGCGGAAATAGAGAGATTAAAAAAGTATTTGTTGCGCCCAAACGGAATACCTCCAGCAAACGGGACATATAAAGTCACAATGTGGAACAAGATAGCCATAACCGAAGGTTGTTCTCCATTAAAAGCGCTGAGGGCCTGGAGAACAAGGGAGTCTTCTCCGCGCACACCATTGAACTGGTGGTTAAAGATGCAGCTTCCAATACAGTCAACGCTGGCAACATATTAAATCATTTTGAATGATGAATGTATGCGAAACGCTGGAAAATGACCCACGTGAATCTCAGCATCCTATAGAAGATCGCAAATCAAATCATTCGATCAGTCCACGGGCGCTAACTTTGCAACGGCTAACATACCAATCATGCATCTCAATCTGTGCCACTCCATCAGAGCTTGCATCGATGGCCTTATCCCATCCATTTTTCATCTATAATCGACAGCAAAAAATCGTACGATAAGCATGAGCGAACGTGTCAAAAAGGGACAACAGAACAAGGAAACGTGGATGTGACAACTTGCCTCATGTCCAAGGTTAAACATGACAGGGATCATGTCGCGCATAGCCATGGGACTGAATGCAGGGTTCAATGACCTTCTCTGTCTAAGTCATGGTGTGAGCAATAGATAAACCAGAAGCCTGGTACACGATCCTGAAATACCTTTTGTGGACGTCGTCCTCTGCCCATACAATACTCTTCCCAACTGCACGTTCGACGATACCGCGCAATGCTTCGGGCTTGATGTAATCGTACGTATCCCGCCCTAGAACGTACGACGCGATCTTTGGGTCACTTATCACCAATGCTTCACCACCTAGAAATGTCGGAATTCGATAAACAGGGCCATATTCTCGATACCAATCCTCGAACAGATATTTTGCTTCTGGTGAAAGTCCAATGCGATCTCTGACACCAAATAACCAGTGAGCACGAGCAGGCCCGCGAAGTGAGATTGGAGTTGGTCGGGAAATTAGGTGTTTGAGAATAGCGAGGAAAAGGCCCACTCCTGCGATGGGTAGCGCATGATCTCTGATAAAATCGAATAGCATGAGAGAGGGAAGATGAGGAGAGCTGAAATCAATACCTGACTAGGATCTTCCTTTTAAATTTCAATGGCCCGGAGTGATGCGTGGATGGTACTCTAAAACCTGAATATAGTCGTGGACACGAAACTATTTGCAGGGCAAGTGAGGCCTCATTTCCACAGCATCAAACAAAAGGAATGGTCTTGACGATTCGTTCCTAGTATGAGTCTAGTGCTCAGCAATGTGTTAGATCGGTGAATAAATTGAAAGGCCAAAAATGGGTGCTAAGGGGAAAATGGCAAAGCTGATGGCATTTGAAGGATCAAATGAAGAAACGTGATAAGTTTATGGTACAAGTTGAATTATGGGGTGATATTGTATACATAAAATGCAGGCGATAACTGATTTCAGAAACGATGTAGCATAGGGAGTTGGTCATCAAGAAAACGGGAGCAGTTCTGGGGAATCGTACAAGGTACCACAGCCATACTTTTGGTTCACAAAAAACAAAGTTATGACGTTAAATCGCATTCGCGCGACTTACTTTAAGATTCAAGAGTGCACCTTCGGCACCTTGTATCTTCGGCCGGTGGAACACTGACAAGTGGTAGTCCAGGGGTGTATCCGGTCCATGAGGTAATTCAAATGTAAAGTCACGGAAAAGGACGAAGATTAATATCTTGCGGGTCAAATGCCGGTTAGCGAGGCCGAACTTTGAAATAAAAAGATACCGAGATTCCGCTAACCTTCATCTCAGCCATCGCAAACAGCTTGCCCACACAGGACCTGGCTCCCTCCCCAAAGGTCCACAGACGCATATTGGCCTCTGTGTCTTTCTTTATCCAGCGTTCAGGATTGAACTCGTGGGCGTCATGTCCCCAAGATGTCACATTGCAGTTTAGATAACGATTCGGAATGAGGACATCTGTGCCTTTGGGGATGAATAATTCGTGGATGGCTTTCCCATTGGTATCAATAAGGGGTTCGCTGAGAGTGAGTACGTCGTCGATGGCGGCCTATGACAGGATGAGTATGACTAAATGTGACGCAGAGAGAAGCCGTACCCGTCGATAGGTTTCACCAAGAGCACCGCGCAGGCGCAAGACTTCCATGACCACGGCATTAAGCAAAGGAAGTGAATTCCCATGCAGTTGATCCCATGTCGGCTCAGCATTGCTGAACGAACGAATTTCATTCCGAAGACGGGTCTGTAGCTCTGGATGGCGTGCAAGTTCGACGAAGACCCACTAATACGGTTTAGTTTCAATGCAGTGACAAAAAACACGAGAGCGCCACTAACAGCAATGGCAGCTAAACAGATGAATTCAATATGCAGATACTAAACATAATACGGAATTTTAACGTACTTGAAGGGGGATCCAGAGCAGCCATGAGAATGCTTTTCATCTGTGAAACTATGTTCAGCATGTGGGCGATAACAAGGTTCAGGGTCCTCTACCTGTGCAAGAATTTCATCTTTGCTAATTGCCATGTTTCCACCTGAAGTCTCCGCATCCACTACGAAATGCACGTCAGAAGCTGAGGAGACTCAAGGGGGAAGGCGTGCTTACAAAGAACCTCTATCAAAGACTTGACGTATCTCAGTTCTCCGGAGTGAGTAGGAACGTGCTCCTTGCGCCGGTCAGCTAGTAATTTGGCCAGTATCTCTTCAGCTGCGATAGAGAGGTTGGCAAAATGATTATTCCTTCCAGTAGGCAGATATTGAGCAAAGGGAATATAAAGGGTAGCGACATGGCATATGAGGCTAACGATAGAGGGCGTTTCCAAGTTGAAGGACCGCATTGCCCTATAGACAAGAGATTGTTCGCCCTGTAGTGCATGAAACTCATAGTTAAATGCGGTGATTCCGATCGTATCGACGCTGCGAAAATGAAAGTATTAGAATCATCAGGGACACGGGGATAAGCAGAGGATCTTGGCCTAACGTGTACTTAAGAAGCCTAATAGCGGGTGAGACCTTGGGTTAGACAGGGTGCATGGGAGAAAAATGGGACGTTAGCTACTCACCACTCATGCACTTCGACATCTACAAAATTGGTGACGATATTCGTGTCAATCAGGGTCTCCCACTGATTCTTGAGCTGAAGAAACCTATGAATGACAACTTTCTGTGACAAAGGCAAAAGCGACTTACTTTATACGCAAGATGATACATTGTAGGCAGCATTTCCTTTAAACCTGAGGGGTTGAAAACTGGATTAAGACTTTTTCTCTGCCTGGTAGAAATGTCAGCAAAAATTCCAATGAAGTGGACAAAACTTACCTTCGATGACTCTCCCCCTCGGCCCAAACTACTCCCTTGCCCACAACTGTTTCGGCGATAGCTTTCATTCCAGGTCCTTTCACGTAGTCCGTCGTATCTTTAGCCAGAATCCGCGAAGCGAGATTGGGATCACAAATGACCAGAGATTCGCCTCCCATTACAATAGGTATTTTGAACACGGGTCCATATTCCTTGACCCACCCCTCGAAGAGCAGCGTTCCCCGAGTGCAAAGGTTGATTTGCCTACTAACCCCAAGAAACAAGTTGCCACTAGGAGGCCCACGAAGAGGAAGTGATCTGTTCGCCTTGCGCCAAATCTCTAGAAGAATCCCGAGAGAAATGAATGCAGAGAACAGTAAAAAGTACGAGAAGGCTGGAAAGTTTTCGGAGAGCATAGCACAAGAGTGGGGTCAGAATCATACGATAGCATCCGCTCTTTTTGAATAAAATTCTGTCGATGGTCCACAATCAAGGGACTGCAGAGTAAGGGAACAAATGCGGAATGTCATGAGATCAAAAGGCGAAGACAAATGTTACACAAGATGCAGCGGAATATGGAAAAACGAGGTAAAGATGTCATAATGTTGCTCAGTTTGCCCCATAGATGTCTAATTTAAAAGAGATGGCAGGACCTCCATGGGTTATGCTGAACCCCTTCGGCATATTAAGAACGTGAGATGAAGCTGTTAGATTGAAATACGATGCCACAGAAATGCCGCACATGAAGAAGCCACCACATACGAAGGGATCTCCGCTGGGAAAGAAAGACGCAGTGAGGATTTTGTCTTTACCCACAAGTAAGAATGGCGAGAGATAACACGGCAGCCGCCATCTGATAGTCCCGCGTCTTCAGATATCTTTTTATCGGGACAACCAACATTCAGCACATGTTGTAGGCGGCCAACTATCTTAACACCGGTTCTGTGGGGTACCACAGAGTTGTAGTGGCATTCTTCAAGTGGCCGCGGTCGTCGAAATATACCCCTTCCTGGACGAGCAAATCGAGCTTTTGGTTGTATCGAGTGCCTGTCTTATGGTCCTTGCCCCATTCGCCAAAAAAGCCACCAATAAAGAGGTTGGATGCAATCACCCTGTGGCACGGTACGTATGGTGCAAACGGGTTGCTCCTCAGGGCACCACCGACTGGATAAGATTACAGCAAAACGAGTCAGTACAGATCCAGGACTGTGAGAAGCGGATGTGCATCAACCTGAGCGGGCTGAACCACCTGCGGCCGTCGCAACGTGCTTATACGTTGTGACTTTTCCTTTTGGTATTCGCATAATAGCATCGTAGACTGCCCATTGGTGAGAAGTTATTCTCTGGGAAAGCGTGAGTACAAGATAAAGACGGGGAAACACGCTTGGCCTCGTGGAGGTTCTCCGCTGTAGAGGACCCACCTTTCCTTCCTTTGTGGTGTATGTCATCCTCTCTACATGCGTCAAGGGATAATATATCGTGGATGGTCCTGTACTTGGGTCTGAACACGCGCTCAGTTCTTGCAGGGTGCTATCTTGCCGTTCTCGTGGGTTTGTCACAATTACGCCCTGTGTGGCAGAGATATTATCCGCAACCTGCGAACGCTGCTTAAAGTATTTAGATTTCACACTTGAAGCCTCAGAGTCAGTTCGGTGAACAGGCATATCACATAAAGGTTTTTGAAAGAAAGATAGTGGTGGTGGTTGAGATACAAGAGGCGCGAGACGCGACTTGTTCGCGACGATAGGAACCAAATGACAATGACATGCGAAATCAGCAAGTACAAATAAATAAAATCTTATCAAGCCCCTAATAGGCACCTTTCACAGAAACAACCACTGCGTATTCCAGTTCAAAACATGCAAAACGTCCATAAATCAATGTAACATAGGCATATTTGATATCACAATTTAGATATGTTTTTTGAGGATTCTTCAACCAGTATGTCAAATATTCGTTTCGCGACCTGAGAAGGAACAATTTGTGGAATCTGAAATATGTCAGTTTTTACGACACTGCTTGTTTCACGAAAAGATATTTACCAGATGACCAACGCCTGGTATGCCATGAATAGAAGCAAAGCGCCGCCCTGACTTGGGGTCGGTAAGAGAACGATGAATGTGGGGTGGTCTGTAAAAACGATTTGATAAAAATAAGTGTACAATATAAATGAAACCTACATTAAATCCTTCTTGTCTCCAAGAATAAGATGCACTGGCATACGTTGCGAAATTATATTCAAAGCCTCGACGGGTTTTGTAGGGCCACCTTCATCCATGTACATCACCTGTAATTTCGAACATGACAATTAAGCTGGAATTTATCATGGAAGTCACCTAAACCCATCAACTCACTATTTCTTGTTTCCTGGAGCATGATAGCACAAATGCCTCGCTTTCTTGACGCCAGTGGGTTCCATAATTCTGCACCGAAAAAGGACATTCAATATCATAACTTCCTGACAATGCTTTATTTTCTTACAATGAATTTTTCCAATACGCGAGGGTCCCACTGAGACGTCGCTTTCAGAGACTTGAAATACGAGCTGACTTCTTCGCGACTCGACCAGCGATCTCGGCGCTTAGCAGCACCAGCAACCAGTTTCTCCCTTAACGGGTAAAGGTGATGGCCTCCTTCTGGGCTCACCATTGGCTCAACAATGATCAGGGACGAGAAGTCAAAAGTCGGCTGTATTCGTTGCAACATAACCCTAAATTTGTACCATTTCAGTGATCAAAGATAACCATCAAACTCAAGGTAAGAAAATAATAGACTCACATCGCATTTCCTCCAAGAGAATGTCCTATTCCGACCAACTTTCTTGTCCTAAAATCCACTCGCTGTCCATTTCCCAGCTTTGGACGCGCAGTCATGAACCTATGCACGGCCATTGCATATTTCTCGCATGAACCTGTCCCAAAAAGCAATCAAAATCATAGTAAATATTCATATATCACACAAAAAGGGAAAATAAAGCCCCGCAAAGAGATAAAATGGGACTCACAGCTGTCAAAACCCGGACTCTCAAGTAGTCGGTGGTTGAATTCTGCCGACTCTCCATGGTTCGGACAATCAATTGCCCATGCTTCTCGAATTAGTACCTTACTGCTCTTACTATTACCTCCATGATTCGGTCCGGATTGCCCTATAACACACTGGAACAAATCCTCAAGCGCTGGTTCCCATGTCTCTTTGTGGAAACTCGTTGAATGGAGAAACACGAGCGTCAATGCTTGAGCGGCAATTGCACGACCCATCTCCGACTGTGAGGGCCCTGCATCGTCGATTCCTGTCCCTGGCATCCAGTATCGTTTGGCTACGATGTATAATGGGCTGTCGGCATCAGGTGGCAATGTGATGGTTTCGTGCAGCATTTTTGGTGTCATTCTGTGCCCTTTTTGTGATCGGTAGTGTAGCGCCGAATTGTCACGATCAACGATTCAAGGAACAATCCCACAAGTCGACGGAAATCGTTTTAAACGACGAAGGTAAGGCAGAGGAAGGGTGGGAAGGGGCACAGAGGGAGAACTAAGGCAAGACAGTTTTAAAGTTTTTAATACTCTCACTACGATTCACGAGCTTATAAACAATTCTCTTACCACAGTCTGTATAATAACCCAAACTCCAAGATCACCGCACGTCCTGCTTGCTTCTTCCAACAGTGCACGCTTCTTCCGCTGTCCTGCTTCAGTAGACGTCCCGGAGGGGTATCAAAACGCTGTCTGCTGTTCGGGGTGATAGCAAGCCGTTTGGAGGAATGGTATTACCCCTTGGAGGTTCCCAACATTCATTACAACTTCAAGTCCAGAACACCCTTATCCGGGAATCAATGTGCGAAGGTTTGGCGAAAGCCGTGACATGGGTACCGTACACATAGGCCGGTGCGTGCCATAATGGAGCGCTTTGGAAGGGCTTGGGGTGTCATGATCATGGTAGGAATCACGCGCGACTGGCCCTGTTCTATCTATGGATAAGTCACGGTGCTGTTTGGAAAGAATTCACATCTGTCTTGCGTGCTGGCGCTGACGTTGATCGCCGGTGTAGTTTCATGGTGTTTCATGGATAAATTTGAAGACGGGGTAATGCAAAGAGCGAACGTTTTGCACAAGCGGCGAACGTCACGGTGTGCGATAATTTCGCACTGCACTGGCAGCGGAGTCAATACTCAAAAATAATACTGAAATAATATTTCTTGTATGGTTCTAATAAAATGCAATACAGTTTTCTCTAAAGAAATCGGACTGGAGGCGAGTGAAGCTATTATAAAATTAGCGGTGTTTACTCTACAACGCCAATGCAAGGTTTCGTCCATGAAAGCTTATGACCAGAGCCACTTAAAAGGAGCGCTGCATATGTCGTCAAGACCAGACGGAATACAAGTGTCAATGATGAATAAATAAATCTAGCGATCATACGAAGATGCACAGAACAAGTGTACTGCATAAGTCAAATACTACAAAAAGCTCAATTATGTCCTATTCGAACGAATATAATTTTAAACGAGCGCAGTTAAGCAACCTCCACCCGGAAAATTATAATGGATATTTTCAAACGACTTCAGAATGATATAATGCAAAGGTGGACCAGATCTAGTATGTGCAGGTAATGGAAAAAAACGTCCCAAGAAAGAGTAGCAGATTATGAGGAAGCAACTGGACGAGTCACTATAAAGAATGAATGCATAGCTGATGTGGATGACATGATGAAATATTGCAGATCCGCAAAAAAGTGAGGATGAAAAAATGCAAAGAAAAAAAGTCCTGAAAATTGTCGAAATGCTTGCAGAATGGAAGACAAAAAAATGCAAAATGAAACTAGCCTTGACCTTGAAGGCCGTCTGGGTTCTCTCTTTACAGCCCAGGCATTGACAACGCCTATCCTTCCACTGACCCGGCTAACAAAATTGCGAGCCCATCAGCCCTTCAAACGATGCTTCTTCACCTCTCTCTCCGTAACCGGTGCACCCTCTCCGTCATCATCCCTTTCGCGCTTCTTGTTCTTAATCAAGCTACCGCTACTGCCACTGCCACCACTGCCAGCAACCAATGTCGTAGTAGAAGCACTGTCCACCGATCCAATACTCTCCATGCTACTATTGCCCGATCCACTCACATTCCTATCCTTATTCTGCAGAACCTTGCTTCTAGGCTTTCGGTTCTTCGCAGCAGCAGCCGAAGGTGAAGGGGGAACGTAGTTGGGAGGCACCGTCGTAAAGCTGTTGTTGTTAAAAAAAGGAGTAGAAGCGGATCCACCTGTGCCGCCACCCATACCAGAAAACGAGAAGCTCCCTTGCCTGGAATGGGCTTTTGCTTTCGGAGTGCTAGGTGCCTCAGTTGCGGGAGGGGTAGGTGCGGAGGCAAGATCATCGATGTCTGTAAGCATGATAGCAGGCACGTCCTGGATAAGAGGAGCAAAATGGCAAGCGCAAGCACATGTAGGGCTACATTCCGCTGGATCACAGGCCTTGATACGACCGCTTTCAATAGCTTCTTGCAAATCCTTGAGAACCTTGCGATATCCGGCCTGAACAATTCCGAACACGTTTTTGTTCTTGGAGAATATACGAAGGAGCACTTCAGCAAAGTAGGTGGGCATAAGCAAGGAGTAATCGCCGGGTTGAGGATGGGCGCAGACTAAAAGATGAATGAGTAAATTTACGTGATGCGAGAGTGAACAGCCATACCATCAGCAGAGCGTTTTGAGTAAAATTTGACAGAATCCAGTGGGTTACTTTGCTTCATGCCGTAGTGCATTATAGAAGAATCTACAACCACGTCATCCTTGAGAATATCGACATCTTGCCCTGACTCTTGAGCGAGTGCGTTAGCAGCGTCAACGATTCTCTGTGGGGTGATATACTCCAGAAACGGTCTTCTTGCTGGCCAACTGATGCATTTATAGTCAACACATTGGTATAAGTCGCGAACGCGGATTCGGTCAATGATAGCTCGGGCAGGTTCGAGTTCCTGGCAGTGGTTTTATTAGAATGTGTATTCGAGGTAAATAGCATTAGGGGACATACGTCGCTTTCGGACTCTTCGATTCGCTCTAAGATACTGTCAGTTAGATAAAGGTATGACTTTGGGTTGTCAATTCGTTGCACGATGTTCATATGTGGATCTGCTGCTAGAAGGGCATCGATAATCATGTACTCGATTGCCTTTGCTAGTTAGTTCAGCATTTGCATTAGTATTCGCGACAACGATGGAATAGCTCGACTCACCAGACTTGTGATTGTAGAATATCTTGTGCAGCTTGAAACGAGCAGCGCAAATTTCGTAGATATGGTTTGCGTCTTTAATATCATAACAAATCTGATTGTCGAGGACTCGAGCAGAATTGATGATCCTGTCCAGAGAGATGGAGATAGGGCTTCCGACGGTATGCGAGTCGCGGTGAATGTAGTCAAATCTAACACACGCTCAACGAAATCTCAAGTCAAGATATATATTTAGTCACTCACTTGTCAACGTCAAGCCCATTCCTCTTGTTGGCTACAATATCGAATAGGAAAATCTTTTCGTGGGGGCTAAATGGGCTTTAAAATGATAGGAGAGCCTCAAAAATGAAAACAACACACGTTCGTAATGGCTCGCCAGCAATTAAGGCTTTGATAAAGTCGAAGTCTTCTTGTTGGAGTTGGATATTATTGTCCTTGACCAAGGCATTGAAAAGCATTTCAGACCCTTTCTCGTGTGTCCAGCCTTGGAGATGTTGCAATCTTTCTGGCTCCCTCCGACTGTATAAACCTGTTGATTAATACACGTCTTAGATTCCGAGGGACAGGGATTGACATACAGTACTTCAGGGATAAACATTCCATCCCAAACATGACTCCAAGGGCCGTGGCCTAGGTCATGACACAAGCCGGCAACTGCTACGCAAAGAACATCACGATCTGTGATACCCAGGTCAGGCTGCTTATCTTTAAGATGCTGAGCCATCATGCGAGCCAGATGTGCAACACCTTATTACCGTTTTCAAAAAAGAAGGTGATTTGAGTTCACCTAATTTTAATAGCTGGGACTGCTCCTACTCACCTAAGCAATGCTCGAACCGAGTATGGCATGCGCTGGGCCAAACGTATGAAGTGGTTCCCAGCTGCTTGATATTGCGCAGCCTTTGGAACTGCTTCCTACACGTGAATTCAAAATGTCAACGGTAAACTCGCGATATCGAGTGATGGGCGTACGTGTCGATGAAGGAACTCAGCCCTCGAGAAATAGGAACTGCAGCTGGCCGTCAGACAGAGTTTCTGTGAGGTCAAGCGAATAAAAACGAACTGGATTGATGGATTGGATCTTTTATATGGCGTATTATATCGAAAAGAGACTCGGCGGTTTCGTTCTGCATCTGGTCGTCCCCGGCGTCGCTGGATGGTGTTTGCATATCGGGGTATGACGTTTTCCTGATTCCTGGTTATTTATGCGAAAATACGATAAACTCCCTTTCAAAAATATTTCAACAACCTTTTTTTGTGCGCATAAAGGGTCCAATACTCACAGACAACGCCTTCAAAGGGACGACCTGGCCAATAACAGATGGTGAAACAGGTGAAAGAACCACAAGGGAGGGAGCGACTGCCTCTTAATGGATCCCGTTTAGGAAGCCGGCCAAATAAATATGCTTTGATCGCCGGCTTCTGATTGGCTGCTCGGTTTTCTAAACCTTTTCCAACGACGTCGTCGACGACGAGCTCGACAGTTTTTCTTTACCTGCTTTAATATCATCTTACGAACGTTTCTTCTGTATATTGAAGAGATATCGTCAAATACCAAAACTGCGGCGTTACAAACGATAAACGCGGACTTAATTACAGGCGGAATTTAGTTTCTGGACCTCAGTAAAATGCCAATAAAAAGCACCACAGGGCCCCCACCTGCAAAACGAGCACGAGTAGAGAAAACGACAAAGAAAACTACGCAGTTCAGTGATGCAAACCAAATCAGGAATGCTTTACGGACAGACAATCCTGATGCCCTGAATGAAGGTACGGGCGACATGAATCAGAGATTTATTGCTTCTTATTTAATGTATTAGCCCTTAGCTCTTTGCGCAATCAGTTAACTGTTCATACACAAGAACAGACTGTTTCACCACAGGACGCGCGGCTGGAATTGGTCAAGCAATGGACGAGCGCTTCGCCCAATGCACAGGAACTATTTGATGTTTGGGATAACGCAAACCCAGTATGTCCAACCCACCTCCATATTGGAATCGTACTGACAGCCTGTAGCGTCAAAATACATCACAGGCGTTAGTTCTGTCGATTTTATCGGCAATTCTAACGCTATTATCTGCCCACTATTCAGACTATGCATTGGGACATCCAATCATGAAATTATTGTTGAGCCCAACTCGTCTACGGCAGTTGAATTCATATATCGGCGGAACCAACAACGAGCTTATCCTTGTGACTTTGAAACTATACAATGTCATGTCCAACTTCGCTGGAGGAAGAGAAAGGAAGGCGGTTTTGGAGGGATTTGCATGGGAGATAAAGGTTCGTCTTGTAATGCCTCATTCCCAGAGTCTGGCTAAAATATTTTTCAAGTCACTCCCAAAACTTCTCAACATGAGACGGAAAGTTCAAGGTGGAATCGATAGAACAGACCCTTTAACACGACCAGGTAAGCTACTTGACGTGAAAATCATTGTGCTTGACCTTAGATTTTCCAGATATCCGTACTCTGTACATTCTGCTGCTACTTTCCTTTGTGGATTCGAATAACGCAAGCCAAGTAAAAACCGCCTTTTTGGAGCAACATCGTGACGCCTTCCTCGCGATCTTTAAAGGACTCATTCAAGATCACTACAATTTAGCACGCAGGATCCTCGAGGTCTGTTGGACTGGAATCTGGTCCGACGTCAAAGTCAAACGCACGATCAAGATCGGCCTGTTTAATGAAACAACTCTCGGTCATGTATGACATCTACACTTTTCAAGAACCTTCTTACGATCTAACACGCTGCATTCGTAGTTGATCAAACTCTACGAAAGAACCCAGCCAGATGACGAAGATGGCGAGCAAATTCCTGCAAATTTGGTTCACCACTTCCTCCTTGGTATTTGTACACGACCTGGATTCGGCATTTGTTTCAAAGATAATGGGTGGTACAATCGAGAAACAGACTCCGATGAGGCGGGGGATGCAAGAGACGAAGACGATGGTAACAAGAAAAAGGGAGGCAAAATATACAACAAGATATTAGCCAACATATTAAAGACCCTCAAAGTCAATGAAGATGCAAGGCAGCAGGAGCTAGCCACAAAGATTCTCGCTGCCTGCCCAGAACTTGTCGCTGGGTAAGAGTTGGTGTACACGACATTGAACGGTTATTTATCGTCCTTTTTTAGGTACTGGCCTGCAGCCGCTTTAACCCTGGAGCCTCGGCTTTCGTCAAAGTGGATAGCCAACATTGCGTTTTTCGGAAATATTCTATCATTACCTGTTCCAACGTCCTCGTTTTATCTCCCTGGAACCCAGCACTACAATCCTACTCCCCCTCCCCTCTCTAACATCATTGAAAACATTCTACCATCCGTCAACACGAGAAATAACTTCTCAAAAGGTCTTCAATCTACCAGTGGCCTCGTCCAACATTGCACAGCCATTGCGCTTAGCAAGTGTTTACTCAAATACACGGCTGTTACACAACAAATCACAGAAATAGTGGCTTCTTTGGAAGAAGATCATGAAAACGGACAATGGACAAAGAGGCTTAGGGAGTTGGAACGAGATGTCAGAAAGAGAGTGCCAGACTTCCAGGTCATTGTCGCATTCTCGCAGCAGAAACCCGGGGCGGTGGGTGCTACCCCTGCACACCCGACGAAAACTGCTCTCTTAGCGGAGAGCGCCCAGAGGGTGCTGTGGCTGTACCATAAGTGTCTGCCAGCTGTGGTTGCGGAAGCCAGGTTTGATATCGCAAAGTTGCTGCAGGGTATCACAGAAAGCGAGGCAGACACCTCTGAGGAGGAGCCAGACGCACCAACACGTTTGTATCGGATTCAGCAGCTTCATATTCTCAGTTTACTGAGGGATAGTGACCAATTTGTATGGTCTACTAAAATCGGTACGTCTGCTTTTTCGCAGTTTCTCGAAAAATCTAACCTCGTAATTCATCTCTTAGGTTCCCTACCACATACACCGTTTTACATCCTCCTAACATCATTCACTTCCGCATCCATCCCCGCAATTCGGCAAACATTTACCAACCTCCTACGTCATATTTTATCACAAAGCATCATGTTCCAAGAAGACCGCAACGAGCCTCAGCACTGGTTAAACGCCCTACCTCTCAATAGGTCCGCACTTCCGCAACAACTACCCGGTCAGATATCTCTGCGCGGCGAAGTCACCCCCCTCATCACATTCTTGGACGACTGCGTGCAACGATGTCTGAAAACACCATATCGGTACATCGAATCTCTCCATGCCTTCGCCATAGCTTCACATCCTGTAAAAGACCAAGTGGACAGGCTAGACATGCTTCCCAGTCCTCTTCTCATGACTTTTGTCGAGCAGCTTGAGGCTAAGATCAATAACAAAACTCTAACGCTGGTGGACGTGATGTCGTTGGCGAGTTATCTCAGGAAGCTGGTGTTTTATCTTACTGGGAAAACATCGACTTTGTATTTCCTTGCTGCGCTCGCTAGAAAGGTGGACGAGGTTTTGAGCGAGGTTAAATTGGTGGATTTGCATGGAGAGGAGGTGACTATGGTTCAAGCTGTCCGTGGCCAAGTTGCGATGTTGCACCGCCTTGTAGCATTCACCCCCAGACCGCATTTGGTTCATCCCACACCGAACGAACTACTGGAACTTTTGACACAGGCAGAACATTTTTCGTCAGGTAGGATTGCTTGTATCCCGACGGGCCATTTTCGTAACTCACTTCCTTTATTACATAGAATCGGATAATTCTTCCTCGCTTGCCTATGAAATTATCGATTGGATTCGTCTCCACGGCGGAACCGCAGGCTCAGAAGGCACTTCACGCGTCATTCAAACCCTCCAAACGTTATATCCACAGTCACTCAACGTTCTCCTTGAAGAACTTGATCCTCAAGAATCAGCAGACTTTACTGCAATCGGATTCATTCGTCCCTCAACAGCGTGGCTCTACGTACACATGAGCCATCAATTATCGCAGACTCAAGCCCAAGATGTCGTTGTATCCTCACTGTTTACATCTCAACCAACAGCAGGGGATCTTTCACATGCGACACGTATTGTGCTTCATGGGTTGAATAGCTCTCGTCAGCAAACAGAAGCGTTCAAAGGCCATTTGGCTCTTCTTACGAAGATTTTCACTCATGCACGAGCGGTGGTTGATTCTTCGGAGTTCAATGCTTTGACTGAGATGGCCCTTTTGGAAGAGGGTGGTCTGAAAGAGTTCTTGTTTGCACCTGCTGATGCAGACCTTGTGGGTGGTATGTGTCTTCCTTTTCGGTTTACTATAATCGGATTTCCTGAGATTGAATTTTGGCCCTTTAGATATCAAAGCACTCCTGGAATCGTGCTTAGACTCTTCGACTCCTCGAGATCGCTGGCTTGTTCGCGATATCAGCGCGTACTGGCTTAATGCGTTGAAGGATAGCGCAAACAGTCAAAGTGACGCACAGGTCAGATTTTTTATATTCATGTCATCACACTCAAGCTTATCCACTCCATGTCCAGATTTCAACTGCTTGCCTATGGATCAAGTACAACGAGTCGCCGCAGTTATTCGAGCTGCTCAGCGGTTTCTCTACGGCCTCGACACTGTCTGCTGCTGGAGTAACAATCATCAATGCCATTCTGGAGGCGCTGAAACTACGCACATCTTCTGAAGTCGAAGCAGAGGCTTCCCTCTCTCAGAACCTCGTCGAGCTTCTCAGACTGCACTCTCTACTCCCTGACTCGACTTTGCTTGATGAAGTCGCCTCCATCGCTGTCGAGACATGCTTGCCTTATGCATTGGATGGCTGTCATTCCGTGCAAACGTTGGAATCATCCCTTGCAACAGTCGTCAAACGCAGTCAAACGAGATGGTCACAACGTTCACAGTCCAATATCCTTTCTCAGATCGATGTCGCTCAGTTCCTTAAAAGCGGATCTCTTACGGAAGCGACTACGAAGATCGTCTCTGGGCTCATTTACCACCATCCTTCTCCAATTTCGGTGCTCAGAGATTGGCTCAAGAGCGATCGCACGGCGGAAGAGGACGATGCGCATCTTATTCCCATTCTTTGTGCCCTCGTGGATTCCTTGAACTCAGACGAGGATGAGCTGTACTCTGATGCAGTGTGGGACAAGCTGATTTCCCGACTCGTGGTTGTGGTTAGGACGACGGATGCTCCAGATGAACTTAGTGTGCGCGCGAGGCGCATTATTCTTGCAGTGCTCCAAAAGAGCAACTCGTCATCACTGATGGGTCGGCTGGACAAGGGGTCTTCGACCGTGTCATTGGGCGAGCTGTACCTCGCTGTCGAACTGGCCAGAAGAATGTCTGTGCAGGCAAAAGACATTTTGACAAGTGTTCTTGACAAAGCCATGCAGTATGTGATCGACAACCTTCCATTGGAGGATGATTCAGTCGAGTTTGCGGCATATGTGGAGAATTTGGGTATGTATTTTTTCTCTATTAATTTTAGACTGTCTCTTACGACTCATATTTTAGCTACGCTCATCCGTCTGACCTCACTCTCCAAACCTGGATTTGTCGAGACTCTCTTATCAGTTGTCGTTCAAAATCTCTCAAGTCGCGCAGACGCCATTTACCTTGCAATTGCCGCAGTTGAAACAACACCTCTCAAGCCGTTATCCGTCAATCGTACCATCCAGAGCATCGTGCAACACACGCATTTCTTCAAAGCATGTAACGGAACATCCTCCGAATCCAAGTCTATCCGCAACGCCGTCATCACACTGCTGTACCGTCTCTTCCATACACATCCTCACAACACCTGTCAAGTCACCCACATTGAACCACTAATCTACGTATACCACGGCACACTCTCTCGCTCGGATGTTCGCATTCTCTCGATCTTCCAACTATTTGAAAGCCAGCGCAAACTCTCTGTTGTTCCTCTGCTCTGCAGATGGTCTTCTTCCGTCAATATTTCATCACAAACAGCATTGGAGGCTCTTCAATCTCTCGACCCTATCAACGTGTTGCGTTCCATTATCAACTTCCCGACACGGAGAAAGCTCTCGTTGGATGATAAATCCACAATGGACGCACTAGATCGTCAACACCAAGACGCTGAAATGTTGTATGATCCCGTCTTTATCATGCTCATGTTCGGACACATGCTCGTCGACGGCCCGCCCACATCTGCATTCGGATGGATAGAACTCTTCCGCACGAACATAGTCTCACTATTCATCCGCGCACTTTCTGCAAAAGACGAAGAAATTCGGAGCATCGCAATGGTGCAGATCGTAGGATTATGGAAACAACTAGAAACGGCAGACTTCCATGAAAAACCACATGTGACGTATATCCTCAACATCCTCAAAGACACGTTCCAAGCTCCCGACACGACTGAGTTGTCGACGTCGTCTTCGCCTCGTAGGCTTCCTACTTATTCGTCTTTGATCCTTTCGCATGCGTTACGAGGCGTTTTTCATCCTTCGAATTTCATTTACCCTCTGACGGCGCGCTTCCTGCTTCAGCGACCAGAGCTTGATCTAAGCGACGTGCCGATGCTCTACGGTATGTTGTACAGCAGTACCGATGATTGGAAGAAAGAGCGCGGGTGGATTGTGAGGTTCCTTTCAGACGGAATGGTCGGTAGTGATGACTGGAGGGTGTTGAAGAGGAGGCACACATGGGAGTTATTGGCTAGTATGATGCAAAGCGCGGAAGAAGACAAAAGTTTGAGGTTGGGTGCTTTGGAGGTGAACATTTCATTTTTTCGTTGATGCAATGGTTTCTAACGATGCCGCCTTTTTTATTAGTTCCTCGCTAACCTAACATGCAACGCACATTCTGCGACATCTTTGATCCTCAAGTCCGGCTTGTTGTCGTGGATTGAGATGCAGCTCCTTCAAACCTCTGCTTCAACCGTGGACAACGAATCTATTGAATGGATTAAAATTCTCGAGAACATCCTCGTCGTCGTTGACCCATCAAAACTCGAATCAGCAACGTCAGGCGAGTGGAGAAGTATCATTTGCAGATGTCTTGCGAGATTGCTTGACGAGAGCCGATGCTCATCCGCCGCACAAAACTTCTTGCACGCCTCTCCCGTTATTCTACGTCTAGCTTCGTTAAATGGGGCACAAAGTGGTAGAACTAAATCAGAAGACCTCCCTTCTCTTTTGAGACTCGCGACCCACCAACTCCATAAACTAGAACCCTCAATACCAACATCAGTCCCTCAGACGATCTCACCAGACGCACTTAAAACTCTCAAGAGCAAATTCATCCACCAAGCTCCACATCGTTCAAACACTATTCATCAACGAATTCAAGTCGACGATCACGAAGTGTCTCCAACTGCCCTTCAGCCGAAACTGGTGGCATGGGGAACAAATTTGGAGCTCCTTTGGCAGGCTTGTATGTTGACGACGCAGAGCAAAGATACATGGGATGCTCTCACTCCCCGTTTATTGCTCTGGAGAAGCCTGATCGGAGAACAAAACACGGCTATTGGAGAATGGGCTCGCAAGGAAGTGGTAGGAAATGTGAAGAAGGCGTAGCGTCCAACTTGAGAATGTGTCATGTAAATGGGTTAAATATTGAAATAGGTATAGTTATAGTATGACATGCTACATCGTCTTCCCCAATGTGCGCGTAGATTTTGCAAATTGTTGGTATGAAACCCCCCAAGCCTGACTGTATGAGTGAGAATAAAATACGAGAGGTATTATTATTTATTCATCTGCTAAATCTTCCACTTCTGGGGCTAATCTTGCAAGGTATGAACCGTCCAGAGCACCTGAAGTTGAGAATAATGTTAAAAGAGGATAGTCTCAGAATTTAAAACATTCACGTACGTCCAACATCATTGGAGCTATGTTTTCCTCTGTAAGCAGAAATTACAGGACTTGGGCTGGCCAGATAATCGGAGACGGAGGACCCTTGAGTGGTCGTTGATGAAGAAAGTGGCATTTTATATTGAATGACTCGTGAGGGAGTCGAAACTGGGGATTGCTTGTATCCTGAGGATGCTAGAGCAATAGATGCAGATGTGAGTGATGCAGAAGGAGAAAATGCAAATGGTTTCTGAGGTTGTGGGCTCGTCTAAACGGTATATTAGACATTTTCCTTATAATTTATTGTTAAATAACCTTACATTGGGAGAGAGAATCTTGAATGGCCTGCTTGGCGTCTTTGTCGTGGTTTTCACAGGGGATTTCGCTTTCGCAGGAGACATAATCGCAGGCAAAGGTGCTCTCGGATACTTGATAGCATAAACTCCTTCCAGTATGTTATAAGAAAGGACGGTAATAAGGCCCATTTCTTTGAGGGCACAAAATCTAAGTTGAAAAATCGCCAAAAATGGATATACCGCACATACCAATGATGCAAACCCATTCGTACCACCAGTCGCTGGACCATCTAGCAAAGTCACTAGGTCTAAACAACGTCCTCATAGCATGAAACAGCGAGGGCAGCGGTAAGAGATAAGACAAAACGAGAACTGTGACCAAGCACAGGCCATTGACGCGGATTCTCTGGAGTGCTTCTGCCTTGTGTGGCTTGAAACGGTCAATGACCGTTGTGATTGATGAAGTCTTCGTGGCTGTAATCGTCGTGCTCATTTTAAATGTCTTGTCGTCGTCGTCGTGAACGGTGTTGAGGTTGAGGTGGTCAACCAAATCGCTGGGACCAGGCGGTTGTGGTGGTTGAAGAAAAAGGTTGGACGGCACGTGCCCATCGCGTTAACGAAATGCGCGCGTCGCAACTCGTGATGCGTTCCATACTTATCGCTCTCCAAAAGACCACCATTTTTTGAAAACTTTCAGAGACTCAGAACGGCGATAGTCTATGGTGTTAACACCCGCGTATGTTATATTTATTGCTAGATTATCATATTCAGACTAATTCAAAAAAGAAAAAAAAAACCCTAGAAAAAGATTCATGTCAATGGTCCAAGCCATGGGCCCGAACGAGCCTTCAGATTGTCATTGATTGAAAGTAAAGCATTGCAGCATAAATCGATTTTATAGGTAAGATTCAATTAGTACCATTCTCTATTACGATTCTGAATACCGGACCAATGGAAAAAGATTGCCATAAATTCGCATCGTGCTAAAGCTAAATGGGGTGTGTTAAGCCATCTACTTACCAGAAACGACCGTTTGACATTGGATACAACTTTGCAACCCCTGCTGCATCATGCCACTCCGGAAGTGAATGTAATGTACAATTGTGGGATAATCCTGACAGGAATGGACTGTTTCTGACACCACGCGTTCAGAACCTGAAGGGCAAGACAGCAGCAATCGCCGATATTTATAAGTATATATAGTCTAACACGACAGCCCAATTGTTAGCCAACCCCTGGTATCTTTCAGCCATGTCGAACTGGGTTGACACCATCCCCCTCCTTTCACGGTTTCCTGCACTTCCCGCTCAAATTGTCCTCCCAGGTCTCGTTCTTATCGGAATCTATGGATTCACTGCCGTCAAACGCAGATTTTGGGATGACAAAACGACTCCTCTGAGAGGGCCCCCAAACCCAAGTTTCTTCTTTGGACATTACAAGACTGTCAACCAGGCAGAGGACAGGAGTCAGCTCTACGAAAATTGGGTGAACGAGTACGGCCCTGCATATTGGATCTCGACTGGGTTCGGCTCGAAACGCATTATCATCTGCGACCCGAAAGCGAATGGCCACTTCTACTCGAAGGAAACGTATGGATATGTCCAAACCAAACTTTCAAGGGTCTTTATTGAAAATTTAGTTCGTAACCAGTCCTTATCGCTTCATTTTGTCTGTTCTGAATTGTCTAGTTCGGACGAGGGCTGTTGTGGGCTGAGGGAGATAGTCATAGAAGGTAGGGCTTCGGGCCTTTCACTTAATCTCAATGACTCAGCACAAATGATCCGTGTGATAGACAGAGAAAAGCACTTTCGCCAGCTTTCAGCAATGCTGCCATTCGAAAGTTGACTCCAGTCTTTTACGATGCCGCCTACCAGGTCATTGGAACGTAACTTGGCAACCATTTTCCAACTAATGTATTATTCCAGCTCAAAGCACTCTGGGACAACAAATTAGATGCAGGAGAGAACTCATTTGACGTTCAAATATGGTATGTCGCAGCACCACAACTCAGAATTCTATATCAATCGCGCTTCGATCTATCTTAGGATGAACCACATCTCGTAACCACATTTCTCTTCCTATCACACGGCAAACTCTAACACCTCTCGCTTAGCCTCGACTCAATCGGTATCGCAGGCTTCGGACACAATTTCCAGGCAATCGAAGGGAAAGAATCCCCCGTTGTGGAAGTGTTTGAATCTTTCGGCAGTACAGACACAAGTATTATTTCCCAGTTGATCTTCTTCCTTGGACCGGTATTCCCTATGCTGCAAAGACTTCCAACTAAGCGAAATAGGATGTTTAAACGATTAAGGTCGACGATTAGAGGGATTTCAGATGAATTGTTGGAGAGGAATAGGCGCGAGAAAGAGGGTCTTTCGACTGGGGAGACTGATAAGTCAATCATCGGGCTACTCGGTAATAAATGCTATGACCCAAGATAATGTTCGAACTACTAAGACATTGTCCCTAGTGAAAGCAGAAACTGCAAGTTCATCGCTGGGTATGTCGGAAGAAGAAATTTTGGCGCAGGTACGTGATCTGTGGTTCTTCGAGCAAGAGTCGAACAATTAATTCAACTTTCCTATGTTTACAGATGGTACGTCTTCTCTTTATATTGTCGTCAATATACTTCGTTTACAACTTATACGCTTTTAGAATGTGCTGCTCCTTGCGGGATATGAAACGACCTCAAGTAAGTCACCCAACGCCGTTTTTCTATGTCCACACTGGCAATTGTAAAACTCATTGATTGCCCATAGTCAGTCTCACAGTAAGCAGTTCGTATCTTTGCGAACAGCCTCTAAACATCTGAATGCATTTCATTAGTGGGCCTTGATCGAGCTCTCTCGAAAGCCCGAAAAGCAGCAAAGGCTTCGAGACGAATTGGCTGAATTCTCAGGATCCGATCCAACATTCGATCAACTCTCGACTGGGTTGCCATACCTTGATGCGATCGCACAAGAAGTATTGCGTTTACATCCTCCTGTCTCAGAAACTACTCGTATCGTAAGCTCTCCAATCATGCATGACTATTGCGAAACCTATGCTCAGACCTACCTTTTAGGCTGCAGAAGACGATGTGATTCCGTTTAGCAAACCGTTCAAAACGGCCGATGGGAAACTCGTCAGCGAGCTCTTTGTGAGTAAGGGTACAGTCGTTAGCTCTCCCATCTCCTACATGAACATGTCGGAGGAGCTCTGGGGATCCGATTCAAGAGAGTTCCGCCCCGAGAGGTGGTTGGCAGACGAAAGCACCTCTGGTAGCGTCTTGAGTCAACGGGCCAAGGAGATAGGAGGGCATAAGCACATTTTGACCTTCGTGGATGGACCGAGACTTTGTTTAGGAAAGAGCTTCGCGTTGGCTGAATTCAAGGTGCGTTTTCAGCAAGTCTTGTAGCAGGCCAGAAGACTGATATTGAAGGTTTTATTTGAACTTTGTGTAGGCTGTTTTATCCGTTTTGATTCGAAACTACTCGTTCGAGCTTCCTGATGGTCCGCAGACGAAGATTGAGAAACATCCTTCCATCCTGCCGCGTCCAAAGCTGGCGGGAGAAAAGGGTGCTCGCGTGCCTCTTAAAGTCAAGAAAATAGACTAGACATATTTGCATGTACCTTGCATCAATATTGAAACTGGAACTTGAATATTGTGGGCCGTGTCATTCTCACGACCATTTTCATAACGTTATAATCAGGCATTTTATTTGGATGACTCGAATGACTATGCTCAACTAAGTTGACTTCTGTTGGTTCACTTGTTTCCACCATGATTGCATTAACGTTCCTTGACCTTCCAAACGACATAATCTACCACATATTGGCACAATTGCTATCAGATGCAGAGGACCATATTGCATTGATGAAGCGAGCAGCAACAGTCAGAAGGGCTCACAGAATTTTCGACAATATAACCTGTCCGCATTTATTCAAGACAGTTTACATCAAGCGTCTCGAACGTTTACACGAATTTCAGAGCATACTAGAGTCGAACGGGAAACTGGCACTCTACGTACGCTCTCTCATTCTCAACCCAATGGCACATTACGACGACAGGCCTCGGGAGCATAGGACTGTCAACGGGACTGTGCTATCCTTTCTCCAGAATGACTCCCTTCCAGTGATTCTTCCTCAGCTCGTTCGGTTGCAGAATTTTGCATATGCCCCTCATTTTAGGGGTAGTGCAATTTCTTGGGCTCGCCTTAGTCTGCCCATGTCCAGAGCGCTTCAAAATCTTTCTCGGCTTCCCTATTTAAATCACCTGCATCTGGAGAACATTTACGGGGCGCCTATTGTATGGATCTCCCAATGCAAGAATCTAGAGAAGCTCACGTTGAGCGAATTTTCTTGGGATCCCAATATTAGCATTGTTCACGCATCAGCACAGAGCAAGAGGCCAAGGATAAAGGATTTAGAGATCGACGATCCTCCTCGATGTCCGTGCGATGCAGCAATTCGGACATTCCATGCGATGGGCATGTTCTCCGCATTACAACGCCTGTCCATCTTTCTTGCCGGGGAGAATAACATCAAGCTGTTGCTATTCTTATTGAAGGATTGCACCGAAACACTGACAGAGCTGGTCATTACGCAGAACAGCACAAGGTTGACAAAACCAGCAGACGGTGTTCCGCTTGGATCGATTGACGGTTAGCGTTCATTTTCGCAATTGTTCAATGTTTTTGTTCTGAATCATCCTTAGAGTATATCTACCAAGAAAAGGCATTCGACATTCATTTACTCACATCTTTGCGGCGGTGGAAACTCGTACAAATATCAGGGGAAACGTTGGATTTGTTTCCGTCAATTCCTCTCCGTTTAAATATCCCACTTCCTTCTCCCTCAATCGAAGAGCTGCACCTCTCGTTCCACAGTGACGTGTTTTCCCGACGGCCCGACTTATCCTCCCCCCCTGAAAACTGGGCCAAAGTTGACAACATTCTTCACACAATGTATCCTGCGCTCAAACTTGTTGTGCTGAGATTCAGTGGATTGCCGTTATTTTATGAGGCAGAGGACCAACAATTGAAAGTGAAGAAGCAAGCGAAGATTCTTCTTCCCCGTACAACCAACTCTCCCCTCGTCAAGATGCGAATAATTGTATATCAATATTATCAGCCTGATTTATATTCTTTGTATCACGAAGTCGATGTAACTCGGACAAGAGACGTTGTCATCGAATTTTAGGATAACTGTTTTCTTTGGTCCACTATCGTCTTCGCCATGAGATTCTTAAGTTTGCCCTTGACACGCCCAGATAGTCTACTTTTTTAGCGTCAAAATCTCGACCCCAGTCTCCGTAATTCTAGAGAAGATGTATGGAATCAGTTGATGTGTACGAGCAGACATAAAATTAAAAACTGACAGTAAAGTGTCTTCAAATTGTGCGCTACGCTTCCCATCGGCGGTTGTTGCGGTCCAGTCGTCGGGCCAATGGACATCTTGCCAATTGGTTCCCAAGTTGAGCATCTACGGCGATCCAAGTGGGATACTTAACAAATAGCAAGTGACAGTAAACAAGAGGCTTACAGGTTCGATGGTGAAGGTCTAGTATTCCAGGATTTTCTATTCAGTACGAAGAGTAGATGCTGTACGAGGACAGAACATACCATTCCTGGCTTCATAGTTCCAATGGCCTTATTCTTCGCATAGTGCGGAATATAGTTGGGTGAGCAATGGAAAAGCTCATTCACTCCATGACCAACGAATGTCCGCACAACTGCACAGCCATTAGCTCTTGCCACAGGTTCTCTGTATCACCTCATTTGAGCAATAGTTTAGAGGGATTGAGTCACTTCTACTTACATCGCCTTCCCGATGTCTCGGAAGAGTGCACCTGGTTTGCAGATCTTGATCGCCGCATCGAGAGCTTCGCGAGTTGTGCGTATGAGCTTCTGAGAATCCTCGTCGATCTTCCCAACCGGATACGTCTCATTGAGATCTGCGTGGAAGCCTGCAACGGTGTCACCATCATTTTTGTAAAAGCGCTCGTGTGCCTTGTAAGATCCTTACCATCATAGTATATGGAAACATCTAGAAGTTCATAATCCCACATTGAATATCATCAACATCCCGTCGCAATGCTGTGACAGAAAGCTTTACCGATATTTATAATGTCTCCTTCCTTCAACTTTCGTTTATCAGGTATCCCATGGCAGATAACCTCGTTGATAGATCTGCCAAAAGTAACCACAAGACCACATCAGTTTGCAACGTTGAAGCGTATAAACGGGAGACACACGTGCAGATTGATTTGGGAAAGTTGCGATAGTTTAACGGAGAAGGGTATGCGTTCCTTTCAATACATGCGTTGTGGGCGATTTCGTCCAGTTCGTCGGTGGTAATACCAGGCTTGATAGCCGCCGCTGTAATATCCAGGACTTCGCGTCCAAGCTTACAGGATACTCTCATCTTTTCCTGTTCTTCTTTTGTGAGAATTTTTGGGGGATCTCCTGCCGTTTTTAACTCCATCCTCGGTTTACCTAGCCTTTATGTGAGACAAGCGCGCTTCACAGCTAGTGGAAATTTACCATCTGCAGCATACTCCGGGCGGGGGATATGGTCGGGAACTTTGCGCTTTGGAGAAAGCGGGTAGACGGGCCTCATCGAGCCTGTAAAGTTGAAGCTGGGGAAGGGATTATAGGTTCCTTCTGCAAAGATCGTGATCTCAGTATGCAGCAACACGAAGAAACTACGTTTGATTTTGACCTTCATACGTGCCATTCTTAGCGATATCATGTAAGATTTTGTGCGTTTTCTAGTTAAAATGGTTGGATATTTAGCAGATATTTTGTTATTTGAATTGACGGGCTTCAGTCAATACGCATCCACCCCATCCGTACCCCTTGACAGCAGTATGATTAGCATAACCTTTGTCGAAGATCTGAATGTCCACCTACATCCATTTTTGAAGCATTCTTGTCCACAAAAAAATGATCCTCGAATTCCCAACCTGATGGTTCAAATCGTGAGTTTGTACGTGGAGATGTGACGAAACCAAGGTTCCAGTGATGACTGACTTGTTGCAAGTGGGACATTCCAATCGAGATGGAGGGTTGCCATTTGGACATGACGAACTTTGGCAAGTAGTAGTTTGACTAGACATACTCACAATATGAGGTGGCGGCAGCTTTAGTGATGGGTTCTAAGGTGAAAACGACAAAATGCCCCAGGTACCAAGCTCGCTGATAAAGTAACAACTTGGCAATTGACCATGGTGCATGGCCGTGGAATCACCGTGAAGCCCGCATTCGTTGAAGCCGCACTGCCGACTTGCCGAAAAGTTCAAAGGCCAGCCCAACGACCCTAGAGCGACAGAATTGTGCTTCTGTAGGCGATGATTGAATGTCTGCCGTTCTGGTGAGCCCGTGTCACGGTAGAAGCCATAAATTCTCCGAGCCCAAGTTGCGCCTTGGACTTGCCCAATGCCCCCTAGACCATTGATAATAACTGGCAGCTGGTTCCAACTCCAACTCCATAGACCTTCACATACCACTCATCAGTCACACCGAGCGTTTCACTCGAACAAATGAACCGAGTATGGTGTTCGTCGTCTAAAGACAGGTTAAACGTATGAGGATTCTTGAAGCATGATCGCAGCTCGCTATAAGCGAGTTGGTCGGAGTCGAATGAGAACGTGTCGCCGACGGCTGATTGCGAAAAATATTCAAACTCCACTTTACCGTAGACTCGTAGAATTCTTGTCGGGCTTTCTTCATTCTTTCGTTAACTTGACCATGGGGCTGTTAACTTTACCTCCAGAACTCATTCTTCAAATCCTCCGTTGTCGCCCAACAGTTAGTAAGGAGGAGCAACGGTTTCTTGGAGCATGCAGAATGACTTGCAAAGTAATGAGCACAATCACAGTGCCCATTATGTTTCACGAGATAAGCCTTGGATCTGCTTCGGACTGGCAAGATCAAATAGGTCCTCAGGAGCGCGTACAGGCATTTCGCAGTCTGCTGGAAGTTGATCCACATCTTGCCACACATATTAAATCATTCACCATCTTCACTAACGATTGGCAGCCCTTTCTCGCGTCTTCAGATTTAGAGGTCGTCATTCGAAAGCTCCAACGCGTTACCCATTTTACACTATCTGTGTTCACCATTAAACCAAAGCTGCGGTGGTCACAACTAACTGAATCTTTAGTTGGAGCATTGGAAGTTATGTGCAACTTGCCGTCCATCGTTTATCTTCAATTTCAGGGGATTGTGGATCTACCACTTTTTCGCTTAATCCAAAGTCGATCTAACCTTGAAGAATTGAACTTGTATCATATCACTCTGGATCTTCAAGGGCATGGCATTCCGACAACCAGGCTGAAATCACTTCGGCTTCTTAATGTCTGTCCATCGAGCTCGCAGAATATCGAACCGTTATTCAACGCACCGCTGCTCAGGAACTTAGAGCAGTTTCACGCCTATTTTTCCTCGCCAGACAAGATTGAACAGGTCCAAATGATAATGGAACATGCACAAGAAACGTTAAAAAGGTTGACATTGCAGATGTGGTACACCATGGATGAGGAATGGATGAGTAAGCTTTCACATTAATTTTTGTTAACATGTCTTGACTCGTTCACCACTCCTGGCCTATTAGGCAATAACATTTCTAGATTCTTCAAACATTCTCTGCCTGCCCTAGAGAGTGTTTCCATTGACGGATACTCCCATCGCATATTCTCTAGTGATATTTCCACAGAAAACGTTCCCCATCTCCTCAACCAAGTTGCCCAGTCAAGCTTCACAATAAAGCACGTCAGCGTCTTTGGGACCCCGCCATACAAGACAATTCGACAAGAAAATGCCATTTGGTTGGAGATTGACCGGGTTCTCTGCCAGAAATACCTCAGACTGGAGGAGCTAATTGTCCAGTGCAACGACGACATGTTTCAACGCGACAGCCCAGAGCAGGTACACAATGCAATCAAGGCCGTTAGGTCCGTCCTTGGGGGTGTTCTTGGAGCGCTGAAAGCCTCTATACGACTGCGAATCCTGACAAGAGGGGAAGAGTCTGAAAAAGGAGACATCTTGATCGTTGATTAGATCGTCTTGCTTAACACATACGTCGTCAAGGTTTGTGACCCCGTGTTAATGTCGACATTCTTCTGGTCTGTTTTGTGCATCAAATCGTGAGTTTGTACCTGGAGATTTGAACTGTTCTTTTTCCTTCACTCACGACACTCCATAGCGCGCGTGAATTCTCTTTCTCGCTGTTCGAATTTTAGCTTCCCCACAGTTACCACTTCCCTATTCTCTGTATTAATTTAGTTACTTTCTGTTTTTTTTTTGTACTTACTTCTTCTGTGTAGCGCTTCTTGCGCCCGGTCCGGCTTGGGTCCGGCTTGAGCGTGGTCCCCCGTGGGTTTGGGAATTGGCTCTGGCCCTCGCGGGTCGTTGCCGTTTTCTGATCTTGTGTCGCATTCTTCATTGTTTTTTCATATTCTTTTTCATTGATTGGTTATCTATTTTACACTGCACGTATACCCCTTCGAACCTTTAAAGCAACTTGAACTCATAGACTACGCCAATAACTGGCAGCTGGTTCCAACCCCATTAACAGAGTCCAGACCACTCGTGAGTCACACCGAGCGTCTCACTCGAAGATATGAACCGAGTATGGTGCCCGTTGTCAAAGGACAGGTTAAACGTATGAGGATTCTTGAAGCATGGGCGCTATCCGAGTTCGGTCGGAGCCAAATGAGAACGTGTCGCCGACAGCTGATTGCGAAAATATTCAAACTCCACTTCACCTAGGGTTCTAATTCTCATTGGAAATCTTTCTTTGTTAACTTGCAATTGACCATGGGGCTATTAACTTTACCTCCGGAACTCCTTCTTCAAATCCTCCGATGTGGTCCTGTAGGCAATAAGAAGGAGGAAAAACGGTTTCTGGGAACATGCAGATTGACCTGCAAGGTACTGAGCGCCATCACAGCAACCATTATGTTCTACAGCATAAACCTTGGATCCGCTACGGATTGGGATGACCAAACGGGTCCTTGGGAGCGCGCACGGGTATTTCGCAATCTGCTGGAAGTTGACCCACATCTCGCGACACATGTTAAATCATTATGCATCGTTACGACCAACTCAGATCAGTGTCCCCAACCCTTTCTGATGTCTTCAGATTTAGCGATCATCATTCGAAAGCTCCAACACATCAACCATTTTGTACTTTTGGTTTCCTCTATTAAACCAAAGCTACTGTGGTCTGAACTAACGGAATCCTTAGTCGAAGCATTGGAAGTTATGTGCAACTTGCCATCCATTGTTTCTCTTCAATTTAACGGGATTGTGGACCTACCACTTTTTCGCTTAGTACAAGGTTCATCTAATCTTGAAGAATTGAACTTGAACCATGTCACTCTGGATCTTCAGGGGCACAGAGTTTCGACAGCCAGGCTGAAATCGCTTCGACTTCTTAATGCCCATCCACCAACCTCGCAAGATACAGAGCTCTTATCCATCGCACCACTGCTCAAGAACTTAGAGCAGCTCCACGCCCATTTTTACTCACCAGAAAGCGTTGAGCAGGCCCAAATGATCATGAAACAGGCGCAAAAAACTTTAAAAGAGTTGACGGTCCAGATGTGGTACATCATGGATGAGGAATACTTGAGTAGGCTTTCACCTTAATTTTTGTCGGCCCACTTTGACTCCTGGTGAAATAGATGATATGGTTTCTGGATTCTTCAAATATTCCCTGCCCGCGCTGGAGAGTGTTGCCATTGACGGATACTCCTCTGCCTTATTCTCGAGCGATATTTCCTCCAGAATCGTCCCCCGTTTCCTCAGCCAAGTTGTCAAGTCGAACGTGGCAGTAAAGCACGTTAGCGTCTGTGAGGTCCCACCATACAATACAGTTCTTCAATCAAATGCCGTTTGGTTGGAGATTGACCGGGTTCTCTGCCAGAAATACCACACTCTGGAGGAGTTGACCGTCAGATGGAGCGATGACACATTTGAGCGCGACGACCCAGAGCAAACACACAATGCAATCAAGGCCGTTAGGTCCGTCCTTAAGGGTGTTCTTGGAATACTAAAAGTCCCCATTCGACTGCGAATCATGGCAAAAGGAGAATATCTAGAATCAGCAGAAGGAGATATCGTGATTATGGACTAGGTCATCTTGCTCAGCGTATACGGCGTGAAGGTTTGTGACCCCGTTTTACAGTCGGAATTCTCCTGGTCTCTCGTGTACATTAACCACAGCTGACGGTTGCTTCTATTGCTTCTAGGTCGACTTTCACAGACGAACAAAATTCTGGGAGATGTTATTCAGCACTATAGTACTAAATGGTTTGGTTAGTATGGTTCTGGTATGGTTCTGGTATATATTAGAGTATATTACTAGTAAGCAGGATATACGAATCATTTGCCGTCCCGCGAAATGTGTGTTTAGAACCAAGATGGTCCTAAATATTTATCTTATCCCTTGTATGATACGGATATATATTTTAGACTCATTCTTTTCCACATAAGATATAATCTCATTGACGGAGATTTATAAGTTAGAGCAACAGGCGCTCGATCATGATCTTTAACCCCCACAACAAGTTGAACAATGGGCACAAAGCTTGCTCTAATTTCAACCGTCTTTTGTCTTCTTTTTCTCATCGTTAATGCCTTACCTCAACCATTTGCTGAGACTGATGATGGTACCGGTATAACCGCCCGTTCAGCCAAGGACATACGTCACAAGCCCTCCGAATCTTCGCCCATCAGCGGAACCCAGATTGAGGTGAGCGGTTGTGTTCAGTTGGACATTACTTTGATATTGATGTTTTGGTAGGCAAGAGCATTTGGCGAAAGTGGTTGGATTACCCCGACTGGTGGAAAGAACTCAGACAAAGTAAAAGAATGCCAAATCAGGGAAATCTTGGCAGTCGAGAAGTTCAAGCAGAACGAGCCATGGCACCGGGCAGTGGCCAGAGGCAACACGGCCGTTGTACACGATGGCTTTCATAGTAGTTATCCCGGAGGCCCTATCCACATTACAGTCGATTTCTACAACTCGAGAGGCTATTTTATTACTCGGTTGCATATTGCGAAGGATGGGACAAGGCTCGAGGACGAAGGGCCTCCGCGTCATTCTGGAGGTAGTGCTGCTCCGCCAAATACGCCAGTAAGGTCTGGGGGTAGAAATTAACAGCTATTCACGTTGCGCGTCAACTTTACTACAGTAGTTGAGTAATGGTCGGGATAGTTATCCTTCTGAGAGCTCGAAGGCTTAGAAGCTCAAGAAGATGTCGGTTCGAATGTTGCTTTCTAGCGTGGACATGGGTCTCTGCCACATCTATACTAGAAATAGTTGTTCAGAGTCATCATTTGCGCTTCGATATAAAGTCTGGAACTTTCAAATGAAGTATCCAAGGAAAAGTCTAGCATACTGAAGGCGCCTAGTAACAAAAAACGTCCACCAGAATTCTGCTGATGTTGTTGTTCGCCGTGCGAAAGTCTCCATATCCAAATATGGCGATATTTACCTATTTGGGAAGACTTTCAACTACGATAGTCGCCGATTTAAGTACTAATAGGTCCTTGGTCAAGTATTATATCAACTAAAAGTATGAGTACTGTAATGCTAGCGGCACCTGCTACAATTCGATCTTGATGAACAGCTAACGATTGTGGGCGTTTTCCTCGGATCATCAAAGTCTAGAACAATGCGAACTTCACCCACAATCATCTACTAGACAATTGCCATGACTCGAGTGGAATCATTGTTTCAAAGTATAACGTACATTCGCCATAAGGTAGAACCCATACGTTCCGGTACCCTGTTACGTAAGCCAGCGTGACTTTTCAGCCCAAAAATAAAAAATCTGAGATAAATCGAGTGAAAACCCCAAATTTGAGAAAGTATCCTCACCAAAAGATAGGTATTAGCATTGTAAATAGATTGGTGAAGACAGAATTTCGCAAAATTGTCGCAAATTTAAATTAACACGCTTTTTGGTATGTAAGTCGCGCTCATTAAGGATTGATCGACGCGTGTCGCATTGTGCACATTTTAATACTCTCGCTAAATTCATTGTATGATGCCTCAGGTTTCAAAGCGAAAGAGAAATCAAATTCTCAACTTTGGTCAACATTCAAATGCCTCAAGAAAGCGATTAAAGGAGATGGAGGAGTCAAAAATACAGAGAAATGTTCCTGAAAACAAAGAAAATATAGGTCCAACTCGTGTTATTCCAAAAGTATGTTTTTTTTTCACGCTTGAGAAGGGTCTAATTCGCCTCAGATTTGTATAGATAATATTATATATTGCAAAATGATGAGAGCGTACAGCCGCAATCGAAAAACCATATCACCTCCTTCTATACCCAGCCCTGAATCCATTTCACCTTTTCACCAACACAAATCACCTACAATCGAGGATGATGCAAACGAAAAACCCTACTTTTGTTCCTTAATGGGCCCTCCATTGCATGCTGATGTCATTCTGGAATACTGTGGGCCGAGATCTGAGTTATGGGAGAGTGCAGGAGCCGGTGCATTGGATGGGGATAACAGGGACCCGGAACCCAGAGAGTGCCAAGACGCACCACATCAATCACAGGAGCAGTGTCGAGAATTGGAGGGACCGATTGATGATAGCGAAGACGAGGACTCTGAGAATACGCTGCAGGAAAAGCAATCGACACGGAATGCAGGTGGCTATCAAAGGCCACCCACTGCCGAGCAAGTAAAATCAGCATTTGAGGATCTTGTGAAAATCCTACGCCCACCTCGGAAGAGTCCACGACAACGGTACAAGGATCCACACATAGATAAAAGGACTGAAAGCCGGCTGCTAGCTATGAAAAGTCATTGTGCAATTTACCTTGACTCAATGCACCAAAATCCGGACCCGTCGATGCAATATGGACTCTGGTCGGAGGCATCTCGAGCAGCGGCCATTGGTTCTTCTTGGACATATGCTGGAAAAAACCGGGCAAAGAAACCAGGCGCCAAAAAGGCAAAGCAAATCAGAAAGTGGGTGCGCGACTTTATTGGAGACCGCGAGGAGTTGCCAGGGTTTGATTGGAGCACGACTGGGAGGTCTTTAATTGACGATGAAGATATTGCACAGGAAATACACACGCACCTTCAATCGCTCGGCCCATACTTCTCAGCATCAGATTTACGAGATTTTGTTGGACGTCCAGAAATGCTCGCTCGGCTCCAACGGACCAAGACAATTTCCCTCACCACTGCACAGCGATGGATGTCAAAAATGGGATATCGATGGACTGTAAACCCAAAGGGTCAATATGTTGATGGACATGAGCGGAAAGATGTCACAACGTACCGCCAAGACATATTTCTGCCAGCTATGAAGGCGCTTGAAGGGCGAATGCGACGTTATGGAAAAGAGGACGAGGACTTGGGAACACCTGAAGATCAGTCGTCACGTCGTGTAGTGGTCTGGTATCACGACGAATCAATTTTCTATGCACATGATCGCCGCCGAACTCGATGGGTACACAAATCAGAGACTGCAAAGCCATATCAGAAGGGGGAAGGGGTCTCATTGATGGTTGCTGACTTCGTCTCTGCAGATTACGGGTGGCTGCGCTCACCAGATAGCAGGGAGAGTGCTCGTGTCCTATTTCGGCCAGGGAAAAATCGGGAGGGCTATTTCGACAATAAAGATATTCGTGAACAAGCGTCAAATGCAATTAAAATCCTCAAGGAATACTATCCTGACGAGGATCATGTCCTTGTGTTTGACAATGCAACAACTCATCAAAAGCGGGCTGATGATGCCCTCTCTGCGACTCAGATGACCAAGGGCCCATCAGCAAAGTTTGGAGTTGAAGTAAATGATGTTGCGGAGGATGGAAAAAAGAGGTTTCGAGAGGATGGAAAGGTGTTGAAGAAGAAAATTCATATGGGAAATGGATGGTTTCAAAGGCTCGGCTCAGATGAGCGTGTTGAGCAATGTTTGTATTTCCCTGATGACCCTGACCATCCCCACACAGGACAGTTCAAGGGAATAACAAACATATTGCGTGAGAGAGGACTTCACACTGAGGCCGAGCTGCGCTTCCGTTGTGGAGCAAAGATGGGGGACTGTCCCCCTCATGACACAGGATGCTGCCAACGTCGGGTGCTATACTCACAGCCAGACTTTGTCAATGTGCCATCCCTTCTTGAAACTGAATGTGCAGAGAAAGGGATTCAGGTCTTGTTTCTCCCGAAGTTTCACTGCGAGCTCAACTTCATTGAGCAGTGCTGGGGTGCTGCAAAAAGAGCCTACAGATTGATGCCAGCCTCGTCATCAGAGGCTGATTTGGAGAAGAATGTTGCTCAAGCATTAGCTACTGTTGATGTTGTACAAATGCGGCGGTGTGTCATGTTTTTGTCAACTTCTATATTTCTCTGATTTTTTTATTAGATTTGCGACACGGTCGCTCCGTTTCATGGATGCTTATCGAAAAGGCCTCACTGGCACTCAAGCTGCTTGGGCTGCCAAACGATACCGTGGCCACCGTGTAATCCCTGCATCTATACTTCAGGAATTACTAAAGGCTAATATAAAATAGACCTTATATTTCATTCGTGTAATATATGATATCTTGCAAATATTTTATTTGACTCTTTGAATACATCATACGACGCAGCCAGAGATATAGACAGGGGGTGTAACACCCTGGTCACAGATTACATAACAGGGTACCGGAACGTATGGGTTCTACCTTATAAAAGCGGAGACAAAAAGCTCAATGGCAATTGCCCCATAAACATGAACGTTGTCTCCCAATTTTTTTAACATTCCGCGAAGAATGAAACAATCAATCGCAGTCCGGATCCGGCAATTGCTCCAAACCTCAGGCCTCAGGCCTCAACCCCAACGTCTCTGGCTTCTTTGTTCGATCTAAATCGCCAAAACATGGATTGGACATGGAGACCGCCATCTCATCACATCTTGCCCCAGTTATATAGGCGCAGCACCCATGTTGTCGGCACGAAATAACCTATTGCGACTTCCTTTTCATGCGCGAGATCGAGACTACCGGAGACGATGAGTTGCTACACATCAGCTCCAACGATGTAAGACAGCCTACATATTACCCAAACACTTCATATTATGTTTCTCTTCCCAGGTATTAATCATCTACCTAAAGCCGTTCGAACCGTTCTCTATTTCTCATGTTTCTCATGTTTCAATGCTAACAATTACCATTAATTGGTATTTCATTCGATCATCAAACCTCGCTCGCCTATACATTGGCATAAGCACACAAAACCCCGCTTCTAAGTTCTGTTAGTTATTGATACATTTATACTACGACTACGAACACCGGAACTACGCATTCAATCTTCGATCATATCATGATGAGCCACATTCACGAAATGAAGCCATTAGTCAAAAATTCACCCACTAATCGACTATGTATACACTGTACAGCCTCCAACCAGGGCCAAGCCTGACACATGCCCGTGAATACCTATTCCAGATCGCTGGGCCTTCGAAGCGAGCGGGGATCAACGAACCCATTTTCGATTCAAGCTCAGTTCATAGTTTCATGTCCTTCTTCAACGAATCCATCAGAATCAATTAGAGACGTCGACGGTGCAGTCGTGATGCTGCGTGGTACGGATGGGTTGAGGGGATAACGATAACGGAGAGGTGACGTCGACATACTTACAGTACAGTTTTCCCCATAACGACATCCCAGGACCCAGACCAGGCCCAGTGGTGGCAGTGATGCCATAAATCTGGAGTCAGGAAACGTGTTGTAGATGAGGATGGAGCGGAAGCAGATGCCCAGCCGTGCCGCGTCATCATCAGGGTGCGCACCGGCAGTCAAACCCTGGGTTACTAAATGCGTATGAACATTGAACAAAGCGCTCAACGACGTCAGTGGCTATAAAGTTCGCCAGGGACGGGACGCTCAAACAAGCTACGCATTGTCGGTCAAATTTATAACTGTAACTGATAGAATAGGTCAGTTTGACAGTTCCAACAGAAAGAAAGAAGCAGATAGACAGACGCATTGTTTTACGGGTGTTTCAAGCCATTCCTGTTTCGAGGACAATACACGGGTTCGTGGGTGTGTCGAACATGAGGCAAAGGTACACGATGTCGGCCCTGTCTCCACCGAGCACTGGCATGCGCATCGATCATGGGAAAACGGCACACCAAGGTGGGTGTATCATCATACGAAGAAATGGAGGACAAGAAACAAGAAAAAAGAACAAGTTCTGTGGCCATCCGACCTCCGAGGCGAACAAATGGGGAATATCTGGATATGACTGGCATCATTGCTGTTATTGTCAGAGAAGTCACCTTTCGGCCCACGCTGTGCAGCTTTTGAAAGCTGCAGTGATAAACGGCTTAAGGTGCATGTAAATTAGTCAAAGAATCTGTTGATGTTAATTGTTATGGCACATCAACCCTTCTCCCTTCCCGAAATCTGAAAAAGTTTCATAAGTAATCGAGTCCACTGCAACGCAATAAGGGGATGCCTACATAGTTGGAAACAGCTCGGCACCGTCTGTTAATTTCCACAGAAACGCACAGGCCGCAGCGTCCAGATTATGTTGATTATCGCATGTTGGACTCGGAGTAATTGACATCTGAGTTTTGTGGACCTCGAACATCCATCAAAAGAGTCATTTGTTNCACAGAAACGCACAGGCCGCAGCGTCCAGATTATGTTGATTATCGCATGTTGGACTCGGAGTAATTGACATCTGAGTTTTGTGGACCTCGAACATCCATCAAAAGAGTCATTTGTTTCTTTACAGAAAAGAGGCGTGGAACCGTAAACCCTCGTTTGGGTTGAATACCGTGATCTGACGCCTTTTCGATTTTGATATAAGAAAGAGGCCGCAACGAGGGGAGACCCACATTCACATTCACATTCCCCAATCACCTATCCCAACACACATTAGTACGATGTTTGCCAACCAAATCCCATCCGACCTCGATTACTACGTACCCCAGATAAATATATTTTGTGAATATGTGTATGGTGCATATTCTATCTGCAATGGCCCGGAGAAGTCTCCATGGGCACTCCATTGCCCAATCCCCCCCTATGTAACGGAAGACAGTCCGTTCAGCATGGAGCTCACGAAGCCGTCCCCGCCCACGTTAGTGCACCGCACCCAGAGGACGCACGTCCATGCGTATAATCCAGTGCCCACGCAACGTAAGCAGTATCAGCCAGCCGAGGCTGTCGGTACTGCCAGAATTACAATAAAATCTAGCTCTTTATCCGCCTCAGTGGAACTCACAGAGGCGGAGGGGCGAGGATCCAACCGCCCTCGATCCCAGAACCGAAGGTATGTAATGTGGCAGTATCGACGATCAAGGAGTGCTAACCAATGCTTTACAGGAAGGCCACCCACTCTAAAGGGTGCAGCCAGCCTCAGGCAAAGAAAGCAGGAACCAGTGGCTCCCGCCACCGTCGACCACGCTCAAAGGAAGTGGAGAGGTATGCAAACCTTTTTTTGATCTGATGCAACGGCATTGATAATCATGCCACCCTGAATCATCGCATAGTCCCTCGTCCTCGTCCTCATCCTCATCCCCATCCAGCCCTTCGACGTCAGATTTCTCGGCGGTGTCACCAGCATCGTCGACAACTTCTGTGTCGTCGTCCTCGTCGACGCAAAGCTCCAAGGGAGCACAGAAATCACGGGTCCCGACAAACCCAACCCCCGACACAGGATTCAAATTGGGTCCACAAAAGCCCGACACACAAAAAGGCACCGTGCAAAAATTGAGTATGTCATTATCATCTCCCTTCTTTCCAACCATTACTGATCACCATCCAAATATAACAGGGC
>NHTK01000879.1:0-11298 GCA_002938355.1 Panaeolus cyanescens
ATCCGGACGAGGAATGGGCATCTGAGCCTATATTCCGGGGTCCTCATGGCACCCTGCTGCTGTTTGCTTGAGCTGCTGTAGTCGTCACTTTGATAGTACGCCCCTATATTCGGTAGAGTACAAGTTATGCCTTCGAATACCTTAAGAGACGAGTGGTTTTAGAGTACACCTGGACTTCTAGCTATAGTTTATGAGATCCGGAACTGCTGGTGGCTGTATGTCCCAAGACTGTCACGGTCCCACGATTACAGAGTCGACGACTTGAGTCATCATCCTTCCTTCAAGTTCATACCCCTCAGCCAGACGTTATTTTGTCGTCATACACTGTTTCCATGCATAAATTATGAATCCGTCAATGGACTCCAGGCTCACCGTCGCGACCATGAGTCTCAGATGAATGGTTATTAAATGGTGGGAATCAATTTCCTTACGGTGCTGTTAGTACAGCCACATTCAATCCGCCCGCCAAAAGGCGTTTTTGAACATCCACTAAAACCCTCTACCTTCGGTAGCGGGAATTTTTTTTCCCTCCCTCTTCCCTGACAGACAGCAAAAATATGGTCTTAATTCAGCGATTGTCCCAAGCCGTGATGATAGTTGGNGCGTTTTTGAACATCCACTAAAACCCTCTACCTTCGGTAGCGGGAATTTTTTTTCCCTCCCTCTTCCCTGACAGACAGCAAAAATATGGTCTTAATTCAGCGATTGTCCCAAGCCGTGATGATAGTTGGATCGAAGGCGATGACTTGAAGTATTTAAACGAAAGAGAATTTTCTCTGAAGATTTTTTTGGCACTCGCACAGGTGACAACAACCCGAGGTCACTGTCCTAGTCCGAATGGTTTGGTAATGGTGTGTGCATCGCAGTGTGAAGGCAATGTGTCAATATTAATCTAATCATCGATCCCAGTGAAGCCTCAGGCCTCAAATTTCAAAGGCATCATCCATCGTTCTCATCATCGAACTTTCCCTGCTTCACGGTAGAGATTAGATATGAACCAAGGAACTGTAGGGAGAACTTCTGGATATGAATAACCACCATCTATGCTCCAAAGCGCAATTGATCAATCCAACGAGTGCTGGCAAAACGACCTACACTCCTTGTTTAAACTTGCCAAAGACAGGTTCCCCGATGTGGTTTGGGATGTTGTGGAAGGACCAGAGCGTACAGAGGAGGTCTGGGCACATAAAGGTACATGATTTCGCGTTATTTGGCAAGAAAAGTCTACTGAAGAGAAAGTTGAAACCCAAAAAGCAATCATCTATGCACGCGCTGCTTCAAATCTTTGGTCAAGACAGCGGCTGGGGGTTGAAGCTGAAGACGACAAGATAATAAGGAGTAGCCCATCCGAATCGGACGATATGCCCTTGACCCTTGATTTGATGGCACCACCAACTCCACGTTATCCGTCAATGAACTGGAGTATTTGTATACGGGGAAACCACCCGGAGGATCTATTCCTCTTCACACTTCAGACACCAGTGCTCAGAGGAAGAATCCTTACCTGACGCTGAGAGTCGCCGCATCTCCGTTCTTCGCAAAGACCTCTTGTATATGTGATCCAAGCTCTATTCGGACATCCGCATTCATATTCCACGGGTCAATACCTCCTCTTCGTCCTCTTCATCGAAACATAAGCCACTACGCCGAACAACGTTTTCCCGTTGCTCTTCGCCGCTGAACACGCACTTTTACGACTGGGCGGTGTCGCTGATAGATGAGGGGATGTCAGTCGGGAGATGGTTTTAAAGGCAAGGAAGTGGATGGACGAGTTGTTGGCGAGAGACAGTGAGAGATGCTTCGATAGCGAGGGGTGGATGGATATTGTGAGTCGAGACGGCGATAGGTTTGAAGACAAAGAAAGGGTACCGGTACGATGGAGTATGGCAGCTGTCCTGAGAGGTATACGAGCGCCCTGGACACCGACGGCTTATCAGGTATGCTTTTCTGCGTGGCATGCGTGTTGGATTGATACTGACATGTTGACTTTAGACTCTCGCATCATGCATTATTTTAAAACCATATCCGATGCATGACAATGAATCCATTTATGCTGCGACATCGTGGATTGGCGCCATGGGCGCTGAAAGAAATTAGCGATGGTATGTTTATTTCATTTGTTGCGATCCATGTTTCAATCTTGTTCTGACTACGGATATTGTCCCGTAGCTATCAATATTCCTATTCCCCATCTCTTGCATAAATGACTTTTTTGAAACCACACTGGGATTTGTTGATGGGAAAGGCATACGGGAAAAGATGTCGCTTGAGGACGGGACTGTCTACTTCGATGTTTTGAAATGCTTTCCGATTCGAGCCGTTATGCCGTTGAATGACGACATTAAATCCCTGTCTTCGTGTCTGGAGGCAGGGTCCGAGCGCGGTGGTGGCGAAGGTAGAGACAAACGAGAGCCTGTAGCAATTTGGGGAAGTGATAGGTCTGAAAAATCCATTATTTGAGACAGGTGGGTTGTTGGAGGAGGCAAGGGTTGGCGAAACGCTGAAAGCTGAGGCTGGGCCAAGGCCAGAGTTGATGCAGGGGCCGGAGGAGGAAATGTGGCGTTGGGGAAATGTTCTCGGAATAAATATGGGTCGTGCTCGTAGAGGTCGTATGTGAAGCACTGGAGCAGATATAAAGATTCGTGCTCTTGCTTCGTGGCATATGCCAGTACCTCCGCGCGATTGTCAAGTTCTGAGCTTTCCCCAGCCTCGATCAGATGTTGTTCATGCGCAAGATACTGAAGTCTTTGTAGTATGTTGTCGATGCGCTCTAGCAAGCAATTGCTGACCAAGAGCTGGTGTTGTGGGTGCTCCGTTTTGGATCCGTCTTTGGCGTACCCGAGCAAAGCTGAGGCGGTGTCAAGAACTAATAGAGCCGATCTCTCTGTCGATTCGAACTTTAAGACCTTGATTCTCATTTCTCGGGAGCTCTGGAATGATTTGAGCTGTAGGGGGGTATCACGGTGCTATACAGATTACTTACTACATACACATCGGATCTCAAGCTTTGGAGCCTTTCGTTGGCTGCTTCGGCTTTCTGGGGCGTCTGAAGTGTATTCCAGCATGTCGTGATGATGCTGATTCCAGTGGCTCTGAACTTGTCTGCGAATGCCCTCAGCAGTTGGACAGATCGACGACCGCTTCCACTCATTCGAATATCTGTGATCCTTTGGAACCAGAGAATTCGCACTTTTCTCACTAGGCGAGGGTGGCTGGCAACCATCACGTATTATAATGACGTAAATTCGAAGATGAAGATTTAATTAAGCGCTTTACTAGTAGCTGTGAATTTGAGGCTATGGCTTACTTGAATGCGTTTAATTTCTCCATGACCATCTGTAAGATTCGGCCCTCTGATAATCTTGTATCGAGGAATCCAGGGGTGTCCATGAGTATCACTGGGTCCTGTCCTCGTTTTAGGTTTTCGATTTGATATGCGATTACTTCTTGAGTCACGCTTTCGAGCGTGTTATTGGAGATGGATAGCTGCTCGTTCGGAGATAAGGATTCGATGAACTAGTGTAAGATAAGCAGTTGGCCTTTAAAAGGGTACCGGTATCTCGCTATGCTTACGGCGCTTTTTCCTGAGCCAGTTGCACCCATTAAGCTGAGAATTTATGCCAGAGGTATTTAGATTCACATTAGTCTGATATCAAAGTTTGGCAAAGACTTACATAAAGATGTTTGCCCGTAATTCTTCGATATGTTGTGGAGTAACAGGGACAACTTTTAAGGGTCCTGTGATCTTGATATCGACAAACTTGTAGTGATCTTCTATTTGCATCATGTTTTGTAGAGTAGCGAATTAAAATTCGAGAGTGAGTGCCAGAAAGAAGAGCCTGAGAGTCGGATAAGCGGATTTGAAGGGAACAAAAAGTTTGACATGAGGCAGCAACGTGTTACCCAAGGCTACATCAGACAGAACCCTCCACATTGCTTCACGGAACTGTATCACAGAAAATCGATCATAGATAGTTACTTTCGTTCTACATCACTGGATCACCTCTTAGGAAAAGTCCCTATGGAGGACGAAATGACGAAATTCTAGCTTCACTTTCGCAATGAATTTCGCAGTCTCTTCGTTGGCAATTGCCTCGATAAGAATCGGATCTTGCATATAGTCCTTCTCGGTAAACTCGTGTACGGCGAGGTACTTTGTTGCATGGGCAGGAAAAGAGGTGCTTGTCCCGCGTTCGACGTTATCTTGAAGCACGAATCGACGGCTACTGACCCAACCTTTGGTGTTCATAATGTCGGGGATATGGATGTTGTTGTACCAGCTGTTAAACTCTGACTCAAAAGAGGGAGACGGATTAAGGAGGTCAACTTCGACAACAAATATGTACTTTGCTGCCCGGCTAGTGATTGTAGGGGGTTGTTGGAAGATAGGTTGGTAAATTCGCTGGTTGAGGATGGGGAGGCTGGAGAGCATCTTCTTCTCACGATCTGAGAATGCCGCTGCATGGGCTTGGAATGCAGGCGATACGAGGGCAGCTTTGGCGTCAGGGGTTGTGAGGTTGTAAAAGGTGAGATAGGTGGGCTTGTGGGAGTCGCATTGGATATAGCGTTGGGCTGTGCTGAAGTCTGGTAGAGATAGAAGGCCTGGAATGTGCTCTTCGTCGTACCAATCTGTCCGACGATGGGTTTTGAGTGAGATTAATGCTGCGTGGGCGATGAGTGGTCGTACCGTTGAATTCTGCTTCGGTGAATTGACCGCGCTCGCTGTATACGAAGAGAAGAGACATGCTGGAGTCAAGGTTGGAATGATGGGAAGGAATGGATGGAGCGACTTTTAAATAGCATACCACTCCATGTGTGACGGCGGCGCCCAGTGGGAGAATCCAGGATGATTCGCATTAGCTCGTGGAACTTGTCGTCTATAGCACGTCATAGCGGAATGATAAGCAGGTGTTCAATTATTGCTAGTAGTAGGGGCACGTCAGGTGTATATCTAGCTGATGAAAACGTCGTAGTGCTTGAATGACCCTCCGCGAATCTGCTTAGTCGCGTTAAATTAATCGAGTTTAATAAGCGATCGATAATGCATGTCCATAAAAATTGACAGTGGCGGGTTGACAGTGTCTTCAATGTGCTCCATCGTAGAAAATTGGCTTGATTCGAATTCGGGTTGTTCAGATATCGATGCTAGTACCAAGTTTCGATGACTTGCCACTGGTCACAAAATGCAGCAATATGACTGGCAATTGCAATAAAAAGAAGTGGGAATGGTTGGGGTAACGTGCTTATTTTGGTAGCGGTCTGTAAAACTAGACGAGAAAATTAGGCGGCTGGATGTGAGAGTCAGAACTGAGAAGCTGGACTCGAGAGTCGAACTTGCGTGGACAACCGGAAAGCTGGAGCCTTTGATTGGTCGTGTTTAGTTTTGGTGCTATAGGCTTTTATACGTCCAGATCTCGGGGGTTTCCGAAGACCCAGTGACCCAACTTGAGGCTGCTTCAAGCTTCACCTCCGATTTCTTCGAACAATTCCTGATTTCTCATTTAACTATCTTCTCTTGACGATTTGATGCATGTGAAGGTTGATTGATATATTCAATGGTACTGTCAACGCTAATTATTTTACGAGAAATCCTTGTGAAGAACGAAATGACGAAGATCAAACTTCACTTTTCCGGCCATCTTCTGGGTCTCTTCGCGCGAGATCGATGCAATCATTGCCTCATCTTGCATATACTCGCTGTTGTCAAATTCGTGTATGGCCAAGTACTTTGTTGGAGCATGCTCGGGAAGTGGCGCATTTGTCCCAAAATCTTCGCTTTCTTGAAGCTGGAATCGGCGGCTACTGACCCAACCCTTCGTTTTCATAACGTCCGGGATGTGGACGTTGTTGTACCACTCGTTGAACTCCCCATCAAGCTCGTCCGAGGGCTCTTTGAGGTCTGCCTCGACCATGAAGATGTATTTGGCTGCGGGAGTTGTTATGTTTGGAGGCTGCTGAAATATGGGCTTGTAGCTACGACGGTTGACGATTGGAAGATTCGAGATGATGTGTTTCTCGCGATCGGAGAGGTTGAGACTGTATTCAATGAATTCTGGTGTGTTGAAGGCTCTTTGACCGTCTTCAAATGCGTGTTTGCTGAGGGTGAGATAGCTGGGTTGGCGGGAATCGCGTTGTGTGTAACGTTGAATGGTGCTGAAGCCTGGGAGGTGTTTGACTTTGGCGATGTGCTCGTTGTCGTACCAGTCTGGAGGTTGAGAAGTGGTGAATGGTGGTGAGGGTATGGTAATCGAACAGCCTGAATAATGTGTGGGCTTACCATTGAATTCTTCCTCACTAAATTGGCCGCGTTCGGAAAGAATTACGAAAAAAGACATAGTGGCGAATGTGTGATACTGATATCGATATCGATGTATCGAGCTCGAGGCTGCTGAACCAAAAGTGCGGCAGACGTTTCTTACAGTTTATATAGGAGAATTCTGTGCGCACAAGAAGCGATCAGAAATCATCGTTGCCTAGACCAGCGATTAAACGCCGTTCGAATGTGCAGTTTGCCCCCGTATTAGCCCTCCGAGTCGATTGGGGTCTCAGGATTTAGAGTCGCGGGCACGCTTATTCACCTAAATTTGGTTATCAGCAGTGTTCACGGGACTTGTCGCTCGATGTCACATCCCCCGAGTCGTACCCCTTGTGGTGGGTTGAAACATAGAGCAAAGTAACTTACAAAGCGGCCAAGTAACTTACTTACAAAGCACTCAAGTTACTTACAAATCCCGCTCAGTTTTGTAGGGGAAAGGTACGAATCATGAAAATGAATCGGGATTTTACACTCTCTTGACTTTTTGTTTACACAATAACTTTAATTGAAAGTACTGTATTGTCAACTATATATTTAGTAAAAATCCTTGTGAAGGACGAAATGACGAAGATCAAATTTCACTTTTGAGTCGGCCATCTTCTGTGCGCCTTCGCCGCGAACTGCAGCCATCAATCCCTGATCTTCCCTATAATCACTGCTGTCAAACTCGTGTATGGAAATGTACTTTGTCGCAGCATGCTCGGGAAGTGGCGCATCTGCCCCTAACTCCTCGTATAATTCAAGCTGAAATCGGCGACTGCTGACCCATCCCTCGGTTTTGCTGAGGCATGGAATGTGAGTGGTGTTGCACCACTTGTTGAACTCCTCTTCGAACTCGGGTGATGCGTCTTTGAGGTCTGCTTCGACAGTGAACAGGTACTTCGCTGCGGATCTTGTTATCCTCGAGCTTGAAGGGAGCTGGAATATGGGCTTGTAGATACGACGATTGATGTACGGCACGTTTGATATGATGCGTTTCTCGCGCTCGGACAAGTTGGCGGCGTAGTTGATCATTTCGGGGGTGTTGAAGGCGTTTGTTTGGGAGGATACAGGATTGGATGAATTGGATGTGTAGTTGTAGAGTGTGAGATAGGTGGGTTTGCGGGTGTCGTTTTGGATGTAGCGTTGGGCGGCGGTGTATCCTGGGAGAGATAAGAGGTTGGGAATGTGCTCATTGTCGTACCAATCTGCATTCGACCGTGTTGTGTGGATGATATTGAAATATTGATGATAGATAAGCAAGAGGTTGTGGGTGTTGAACGAAGAGGATTGATGGGCTTACCGTTGAACTCTTCCTCGCTGAACGGACCACGTTCGCCGAGTGATAAAAGAAGAGATTCGGTCATGTTTGGTGATGCAGTGGGGGAAATACTGGGGTACTTATACCTATACGGGCATGGCAGTACTTCGCACAAGGGATAAATGTAGTCCTGAAAAGAACTGTTAGAAGCATTTAATAATATATGGGTTCATATTGTTTTCTCCACTTTACGGTGGTTTGAGTCTGTCTACCCCTATCATGATCACCGTGACGCCCTGGTTGGGTGGGAGATCTCGGGGGTTCCCGACGCGTGAATTACTTGCCCACCTAACAAGTTTGACCAAACTTCACCAGCTCATTCCATTCCAAAGCAATGACTTTCGTTAACACAATCTTGGGAAGAGTATTAACTTCCAGAGCTACTCAAACACAACTCCAACTTGTGAAAATGGATCACTCCGCGTGCGGTACCGTTCGATGTAAGATTGAGTGCTATTCATGCCAATCGAGTGGTCCTTTATTGCATTGACCTCTAAGTATATATAGTCCCCGCCGTCTGGAGGTAGTACAAGGAGTCGAAGGATGTCCTTCAAGCTGGCGCAGGCGTATCGAGTTCTAGGGGTACAAGGTTAGAGGGCAACATTCGTTTATCATGCGAGGTCCGTTGTGCGCAGTTTTTCCAACATCTCATGGAGAACGGATAAATAACAAAGATAACACGGATTATTTAGAGCATACTGCCAGCGTAGATGCGATAAGATTGTATTTTTGTTAATTATAGAATGCCTGCTTGTTCACTGATCGATTTGGAAGGGGTTGGTCAGGGTGCCGCTATCACCTCTTAAGCGAAGTGATTTAAGATTTAGAGCCAGCCAATGTCCAAACGTTTACGTTTACTTACCATCTCCACTTTGACTTTTTCTAATCCACATGACGAAAAATATGACGGAGGAAAAACGACGGAAGCAAAATGACATTTTTTGAATGCGTGTGAATAGATCGCGTAAAACCCTAACCCTAAACATAGCCTCGTGTTTGTTTGCTTGTTGGTTGCTCGCTGTCTCCTTCATCGTCGTCGTCGTCGTGTCCGTCATCCAAACCTCCAAAAAGTTATCCTCTTTTTTCTTTCTTGCACTTGGCCTATTATGGCTCAAGTGGCAATAACAAGCCCACCACCACCGGGTCTTCAAGAGGCAACCAAAAACTCTACCCAGTCGTGGCAAGACCACCTACACACGCTATTCAAACTCGCCAAAGACAGATTTCCTGATGTTGTTTGGGAGGTTGGAGAAGGTCCTGATAGTACAGAAGAAGTCTGGGGTCATAAAGGTCCGTATTGACCCCTATATCTTACCAGAAATGATTCTGAAAAGGAGCCGATAACATAGCGATTGTGTATGCGCGTGCACCTCCAACCTTTCAGTCAAGATATTTTGCTTTAAGACAGCCAAATGCTCTTTATGATGTAGAGAATGCAGCTGACTCTGCTCTATCTCTCGATCCGAGCACATATGGCGTATCGGAACCATCGACAGCGACTCTGACCCATCCACCATCCACTGGCCCACTTAGGCTCAATGCGTCTATCAATCCTGCATTATTCGCCAATGAGCTCGAGTACCTTTATACGGGGAAAGGATTTGGAGAAGCCTTTGAATTCCTTTTTGACGCTTCAGAGGCCAGAGAGCACGACCCCTCGTCCGACGCTGAGAGTCTGCGCATCGACAAACTTCGCAAAGACCTCGTGTTCATGTGGAGGTCACGGCTGTTTTCAGACGTCCGGATTGCGCTGACTGATCACTCTTCATCCTCGCCGAATCACGAAGCGACAACTGCTATCTTTTCATCACATCGCTTTATCCTCGTCTCCCGGTCTCCGTATTTCTATGATGCCTTGGTTTCGTGGCCGATGAAACCTCAACCACCTGGGGCAGCCAAAGAGGTTCCTATTATAACTCTCCCTTCTCCACCTTTTACACCAGCATCTTTGCATTTTACCCTTGGATTCTTGTATACCGGCACCCTTGTCTTTTCTCATAGGACCTATGATTTATCCACGGCTTTCGGCATCATGCGCGCTGCTTTATTCCTTTCCCTTCCAACTCTCCACGATGAAATTCAAGCGCGCATCGTTCAAGAGATGCTACACGGTCTTTTCCATGCCTTTATTACTTTCAACGAGTACGAGCGGCTGACGGGTGGGAAGTGGGGAACGGGTGGTTGCCGGTGCAGACAGTGCGCAAGACGCGCACCCAGAGTTCTGGAGTTTGCCCTGGAGGAAGACGTCAAAAACCCGCATTTGGAGAGAGGCGCGCGTCGTGCTCTGGTTGGACATTTTGGTGAAGGCTGGGCGACCCAGGAGTTTGCGTCCCTCGCACAAAAGCACCGGGAAAGTGTTCTCAAGGGGTTGGGCAAGCGAACTACGCCTACGAATGTTTTCCCTATACTCTTCGCTGCGGAGCATGCGTTGAGTAAGTTGGCGAGTGTGATTGATAGTTGGGGGGATATCAGTCGGGAGATGATTTTCAGTGCGCGGAAGGTGGTGGATGAGGTGTTGACGAGGGAGAGCGAGAAGTGTTTTGAGAGTGAGGAGTGGATGGAGATTATGAGTGGGGATGGCGTGAGGTTTGAAGATGGGGAGAGGGTTGAGTGGGCGATGGCCGCTGTGCTGAGAGGTGTGAGGGAACAGTGGGCGCCTAGTGTTTATCAGGTATGCAATCAGGTTTCGTTTTGTTTGAATATTTTTGAAAATTTTCCCGGCAGACTTTGGTTTCGTCGATTCTGTTGAGACCACATCCGACGGAGGGTAATGCGTCTATGTTGTCTGCGACCTCGCATATTCGCGTTCAGGTTGAACAAACGCGCGTTGAGCTCCTCAAGTGGATAGGCAAGCGCTGGTTGGCTATCCGCAATGCGAGAGGCTTTGATAGTCTTGAGCCCTGGGCTTTGAAGGAGATCAGTGACGGTATGATTTGTTCTTTTTCTTATCATCCTCGTGTTTTTAACGTTCTGTTTATTATTAGATATCGAAGTGCCCATAGACGACCTATTGAATCCTCCAGCATACCCCAGTACACATCAAGGATCTTCTACATCTACGCCCAGGAACTCTTCTCATCGTGGCTCTCATCCATCTCCTAATGCCAATAACTCTACACACAATTCTAGACATCGGAACACACGAGATCTACACCAACATCTCCTTCGGCCGATATCGCAACACCCACATACAAGCAAGGTCGAGCCTGATAGTGATGCGGGGAGTAGCATGCGCATGAGCGTGTTGAGCAAGAGTGTTCATAGCGCTGTGTCGAGGATGGATAGGGAGAGTGTTAGAGGTGATAGGGAGAGCGTGCGGGAGAGTGTGAGGGAGAGGGAGAGAGTGGGTGATAGGGATACTCAGCTTCGATCGAGTACGACTTCTGGTGCGGCAGGGTATACGAGTGCTGCGTCGTCGGTACGGAGTGTTGCGAGGAGTGATCGGACTGTTGGGACTGCGCGGAGGCCGGTTGGAGCGGCGGGGAGTGCTGGGAAGAGCCCTGTTCCGAGTCGGACGAGTAGTCCGTTGGGAGGCAATGATATGTCGCCTGCGAAGATGATTGCGAGGGATGTTAGGGCTGGGAAGGGGTTGAGTGCGATTGAGCATGCTGGGAGGATGAAGGACCGGCCTGATTCGAAGATGGCGCCGTCGGAGATTGAGGTTGGGATGTATCATGAGGAT